>QVXC01000062.1:0-111682 GCA_003501895.1 Phaeosphaeria sp. A1 3.1a
CCCCATCGCGATCGCAACACCTCCAACATGAAATCGATTGCCCCTCGTGACGTTCCCCTCAATCCGACCATTTTCCAATCGTAATCGTGACGCTCTGAACAACAAGATCCACACTGCAAACCGCGATAGGCACAAGCACGTATCGTCCCCTCCATGGGGTATTCCCGGGTATAGCTACCTCGCCACTCCTCCCCTACACCCTACGCCTCTTCGCGATTCGCCATCCTCATAGCCCTCTCCACGATACACCTACACTCACCCGCATCCTGAGTCCAGTCCCCATCCCCACTCCCCTCCTCTCAACCAAAACTTCTAGCTCACTTCTAGCGCGCTTCCATGCATGCCCAGCCCCAACTCACCAGCCCAATCCCAACTCGCCCCCCATAATCGAACAACGCACACAAAGTCCGTGCATCCGTGCATCCCACTACGAACTCACTACCTCGTCTCGTGAACCACCAGCCCCCCATCCTTCCTCCGCGCCGCACAGCCATTCGTCCAAGCACGCACCCCCGACTGCTGTTGTCGGAATGTTTGTCGGAGACGCCAACGCTAGCTAATCTAGCGGTCGGAGACAGGAAACGAAAATGCGCCCGTGCATACCGGGTCCAAACGCCGGTCCATTCATCGAATCTGTACTGGGTCGCAAAACTCGCGCTAGGCTGCGAGTAAATCACGTGTGGAGCGCGAGTGTCCACAAAGGGGGTGTCCGCGAAATGATCAGGTTGTGCTGTGGAGTTAGCTGTGTCTGGGGAAACAGAGGCGACCGCCGCGATCGGAAGGGAGGCTGGATCTGGATGTGAATGTGGTCCCTTCTCCATGGAGCGACGCTTCCGACAAACGGCGCGATGAGTACATCGTAAACTGCATCCTTTATCATGAACATAAAAATGACCAAACTACTTTATACAACATTATTTCATTCACTATGCATTTCATTTCGCCCCCCGGGTTGTGAGAATATCATTAACAATAAGCACCAACATATACACCTCTTCTCTCGCCTGGGTAAGGAATATGAGCGCTGTCCGATGAGGCAAATATGCTCAACTGAAAAAGGTATCGTACGATGTACCAAAAACATGCAAATGCGCCACCCAAGAGTACACCCACGTCACGGACCACTCGCTTGTAAGCGACATGCTCGTAGACCTGTCCAAAAAGCTGCCAGCCTTTTTCCCCCTCGACCTTTCTCCCCAACGCCTTCGTATGCGTGTGTATGTCGTGTAGAAATCCACCCCGGAACCTTGAATCGTGGCGACATTACTCCTTCTGTCCTTCGTTCAGCACCAGCTCAACAACGACCTGACACCTCTCTTGCGCTGGGTGCTGCAGGCTCAATTTGATGGTCCTGTTGTGCGACGAGCCACCGCTCAGTCCATCGTCCAGGCACTTGACGTCGCGACCAGCGATGACCTGTCTCAAGCGACCATTTTGCGCGTTGCGAATCTCGACAAAGTCTGGATCGAATAGCAGGACATACGGACCATACATGGCCGCGCTCTTTGCCTTTCCAACAAACTCCATTATGACGGATCGCGAGATGTCTCCATTCTTGTTGATGTAGACGGCGCACTCCTCGTAGCAGAGGAGGAACTCTGAGTCCGAAAGACGGAACATGCCCAGTGGATCCTGATTGGTCAACCGCGCAGCAATGGTAGCAACAGCCGGCTGCTTCAGGTCCGGCACAGACCACGGCTGCTTCTTGTCAAGTGTGAGGACTTCGAAACCCTTTGCTGTAGAAACGGCCAAGGATGAGTGGAACAAATTGATCGTGTAGCAGTCCGCCGGAATGTAGAATTCGTCGTATTCACGGAAGAACTCGGTCCGCCCAGATTTCCAGATTCTAGACTTCTTCTCCGTCGACTTCTGGTAGACCGGCTCGAGGACCTTGAATGTCGAGGAAATACCGTCCTTCTTCTTGTAAAAGACAAGTGTGCGATCCTTCATCACACCAGTGGCAAAGAAGCCAATGTCACGGGCACCAGACAACTTTTGTGGTGCTCGTCGAGCAGAGTCACTTGTGGGAGCCGCACCTCCAACTGGGCATACAGCGTCGAGGTGATATGCGATGAGTGACTTGTCCGCTATGAGCAGCATGAGGCTGAATTGCTCGAGAACTGCTATTTGGGTCACTCTCGGTATTTGAATGGCCTATGCTGATTAGTAAAAGTTACTGAGATGGAGTTGGACACATACCTTCGACCAACCCCGAGGGTTGTTGAATTCCGAGACATAGACGCCAATGTCTGTGCCAACAGCTAGCATGTGCTTTCCATATGGCTGATTGAACGCAGTCGCACAATTGACTCGTGCGCGGCAGATCGGAACTGGGCGACCTTGTTGCAAGAACAACTTCTCGACCTCTTCCACCGACCGATCGAGCGGCGTGCCCTTGATTGTGATGGCCTTCTGGGAAGGCATCGCGCTATCGTATGCAAAGGCCGCATCTGCCATAACTCGCAACCTAAAAGGCTCGGCATTTTGAGCAAACAACGCAGCGGCATGTCTTGTCTTCGCAATGATGAGCTTGTCGCACCATTCTGCTCGGTTGTTCGCCGATGTTGCATAGAGTGTATAAGTCTCCTTGCCCAGATGCTTGACCTTGAAAGGATACAAGACCTTGTCGTCCTTATCGCCACCAGCAGCATTGGCTGGCCCTTTGTTAGAGTTACCAGTATTAGCTGAACCGAACGATGTCGATGTGGCGGTATGTTGTAGCGTGCCGGGACCGGGACTGTTCGTAGGACGACCAAGGGCACCGGTCTTCACCCTCTCGTTGACCTGGTTGACGGGCGCGATACCCTTCAGATTCGAGCGCACGACCGCATCGTCGTCCTCGCTCTCGAGGACCAAGAGATCCATGGGAATTGGCAGTCGGGATACGTCGTACTTCTCGGACTTGGTCACGCCATCAGCCTCCCGGACGGTGACTGCCTTTGCCAATACTAGGTAGTGGTCGAAAAGCAGCGCGTGAGTTTCGACCCAGTTGAATCTGCTACTGCCCATCCTTTGAAGATCGCCTCGGAAAATAAGCTCTCGGCCCAGATGGTCCAGATTCAATTCGACGCGCTGCATGCCGGGACGCAGGATAAGCTTAGCTTGTAGATCAGTCAGATCGACCTTGCGGCTCATCTCGCCAACTCGAGCGTCGCACTCCAGGGCAACGGTCTTGATCTCTTCTTTTGCGATGATGAGATTGCGCTTCTCCTCGTTATCGACCGTAGAATTCTTAATCACGGTGTCGATGAGGAGGCCATATCGTTGTAGCCTGTCGATGGGGGCTTTCAGGAAGGTGTTCCAGTCCAGCTTGTTTGAGCGTTTGTCGAGCTGCGCTTCGTTCAAAAAGGCGCGGAACAGCATGTTCTTGTCGTTTTCTTGGCGGACAAGAAAAGTTGCGTAAGGAAAGGATGCAGCATACTCAATGTACGCGTTCTTGGCTTTTCGTATCCACTCGCGAAAGATGTCACTGAAACCCGAGACCCATGGCCCTTGCTCTTGCTGTCGGTACTTGATCTGAGGCAAGAGGTGATCCTCGTTGGCTTTTCTGACAGCGTCCACCTTGCTGAAAACGTCGCGAACAAACCTGTCCAGTCTCTTCGGGGAGATCACAGGCGGTTGTGCGGCCATGAGTCGGTCACGATACAGGCCACGCAAGACATCAAGTCGCTGGATATAATTGTCCTCTCCCTGCACAATTTCGTGAAGAATGTTTTGTCGTTCAATCTCCTTCTTGTGAACACCTTCGAGGTCTTCCTTCTTCAGCTTGTGGAACGTGGCCCAGTCCTCAGTTGCTGCAGCAGCGGCGGGAGAATGAAGGTCAATCTTCTTCAGTGTTCGTTGGCAGTGGTGTGAATAACATCGACCAGGTGATGCGTAGGTGTGTAGCATGGGCGCATAACAGCCCGCCCCTGTTACTTGGAAAATGACGCCAGTCATACTCACAGACGAGAACTTCAACCATTCTTCCTCGTGTACCAAGGTCCCCGACTTGAGCATGTCAGCCACAACTCGGCTGCTCAGGGTCTCCGCATCGGCAATGTTCATCGTAGGGACCTTGTGAGTGAACAGCGCAATGAGACCCTCCTGTAACGGCCCTTCTTTCAGATCGTTTTCCCCTTCCGTCATGATCTTGAGCCAGGTAATGATGGAGCTGAGCGCCCATGGCTCTGTGCATTTCTTGAAGTCATTGGTGGAGAGTTTTGCAGGGTTGAAGCGTTTTCCAGCCGGGATGGTGGGTAAATCTATCGACACCGGTGCATCTGCGCTTCCAGGAGTCAAGGTGTTACCGTCGCTATCAATGCCGCCTCCGTAAAACGTGTTGCGGTTGTTGCTCTGCCGTGCTCTGTGGGACTGCTCCGCATCCGTCTTGGATCGCGGAAGTGGGTTCGCTTGTGGCGCGTTGCTGTGTTGCAGCAGCGAGATGGAGCGTGGAACAGTCGCACCCGTAGGTGATGTCATGCCCATGGAATTGGCGCTCACTGGATATGTTTGCTGAGCTGCAGGAGCATTCCGCCAGTACTCGTATGATCCAGTGGAGCTTGTGCTCTGATGATTCAGACGCCCTCTGCTGGCTGGAGGTGGCGGAAGAGGTCGGTTTGAGATGCCAGGGTGGTAGAACATGTCCGGTGGCTCGCCGGGCATGACCGTGGACTGCCCTCCGAGTGTTGAACCTGAGATGGATGCGCTGTCCGTCAGCGTCAATTCGTCTCCCTCATCATAGCTTCGCCGCCGTGCGCTGGGCTCTTCTAGACCACCTGTGCCAAAAGTGTCAACGCGCACGTTGCTGGAGAATGAGGGGAACGGGTGGATGGGGTCGTAGTCATCGCTGGGCTCCGACCTCCGCTGTGAGCCAGAGCTCGCGGGCATGCTCCCTCCAGAAGCCAATTGGCTCGGGCTGCCTCCGTATCCAAACGAGGGCATGCCGCCGAACATGCTCACGTCGACGCCTGCACCAACATAGTCGCTGTCGCTGCCACTTCCTCTGTGTTGCTGTGGGTCCCTAGGGAGCTGAGGAGATTGCAGTGTCGCATAGCTGCTGTAGCGGCCGGCTCCTCCATCTCGCCTGCGGGCCTCGTCTTCGGCCTCCTGTTCTTCTGCCATTTTGAGTGCAGCCAAACCAGCAGCTGCTTCGACGTCGCTGTCGTCGCTGGCATATTTGTCGCGTGGAGGGTAGGTGGGAGACAGATGGGCGCCGTTCATGTGATCGCCATTTCGACCGCCAGGCTGCCCGTAGTAGTGGCCGCCATTCGCCTGCTGCACCTGAATCGAAGGAGGCGGGCTTGCTGTGCCGCTTGCTGTTGTCAAGCCCAGAATATCGTCGAATAACGCGTCTTGTTGGTTGTTGTTGTACCGGTGGCCGTTGTTCTGTGCGAAGTATTCGTCGCTGTCGGACTCGTGCGGGGGCGGGGGCAAGGGTCGCGAGGAGACGGTGCCTGTTCGTTGAGGCGAGCCGTGGGCAGGCACTTCGGGCGTCGGAGGCAGCGTGTTGGAGTGGTGGCTCCCGACGGAAGAGTATCTGTCAACGCGCTGCTGCTGCGCGCCATAGCCGTTGTCGTATGTAGGTGGGGACGGAAGTGGGGCGTGAGAGGCGCCGGCTGAGTAGTAGCCCTGGGACGAGGCATTGGAGGCATGTCGGACGGGGTAATTGCTCCAGTCCTCTGAGGGCAGAGGCGCGCTCCCAGGAGGCACTGGCAGCGGCGGTGGGGCTGGAGCCGTGTAAGCTGACGAGCGGCCGCCTTGGACGGATGCCGTCCTTCCGAACGAAGACTGTTGGTACTGTGTGGACGAGGGATAGCCGCCCGTGGGAGATGTCGGGGAGAAGCCGTAAGGATGAGCTATCGTGTTGTTCCTGTTCAGCCCGTTGTCGGCATATGCGGCTGGGTTGTACGGCTGGGGCGCCGTCGATGCTGGGGCGGCAAAGGGCCTGGCTGCGATACCGCCATAGTGCTGCGGGTTGGGCAAGGCCACATGGCCAGCCGAGGCGCCATAGTTCTGGGGGTTGTACTGCTGTTGTTGCTGTTGTTGCTGCTGCGGCTGTTGATAGCCATAGCTGCTGCCGTACGCGCTCGCTGTCGGGGACGTGGGCCCTTGGCTCAGCTGTGGTGAAGCGGCCCCGCCCATGAACAGCTCGTCCTGCTGGCGCTGGGCATAGCTGTCGCGGCGCGTGGGAGGATAGCCGTAACCTGGGGCCCCGCCGTTCGCCTGGTCGGGGTGCTCAGTCGCAGAGGTGCGTTGGCCGTACTGGTCCTGGTACTGGCCGCCATTGCTCGAGTGGGGGATGTTGGGGTTGTAGTAGTTCTGCCCGTTGCCGTAGTAGGACATGGTGTTTGCGGGTGCGCGCGTGGCGGGCGGGCTGGGAAGGCGCGATGATGATGGGGTGCGTTCGCTATCGTCGTCATTCACGAGGCTGCCTGTTGTGGTCGCGCAGACAGCAGCATGACCGGGGCAGCTGGGCGGCGCTGGGGGTGTGTAGAGTCGACGTCGGAATCAGCGCGACGGCGATGCAGCGGAAAGGAGGCGCTGGCTCTGGCTGCCCGCGTGGTGGCTAGCTGTAGCCCAAGCGAGTCTGTAAAATGTCGTGTAGCTGCTGCCGGTACAGTGGCGCGGGGGCGGGCCGCGAGATGAAATGGCGCCCTCTACACTGTGCTGCGATACGTGCGGCTTGAGGACGAGATCGCCAGCACGGTGCGGTGGGGAGACGGGGTGCACGAGTGTTTGCTGGTGGGCCGCTGTGTTGTCAATGTCAATGCAAAGTCGGGCTCGCCATGTTCAGGTGCTGCTTGATATGCTGAGCCAAGCCCCGTGGCAGCGGAAGTGCCTCGCTCGCGGGCAGGGCTGACAAGCCGCATCGCTTTGGCCCAGAATCTGACAATCCAGACAAACACCGTCGCCTGCGCGTGTCGCACAGTCGCCGCCTTCACTGCCCTGCGCCTGCTATACCGCGTTGCGTAGCTGCCTCGTTGGGCACTCTTGCGACCTGACCAACGTCGCGGTCAAAGCCTCCCCACCACAAGACACCCACCATGGGCCACTTCTGCGACCACGAGCATCTCTACGCTAGATATCTGTCAGGCACACGATGCAGCGCCGACCGTCAGGGTCTGCTGCTCCGCTTTGGCCAAAGCCACATGCGACGGAAGGCTTCACGTCCATGTAACATTCGGCAATGTCGCGAGAGCAAGTCCACTACGAAGGAGATCGTAGTTGGTAATGCACCGCCACCTCATCTACGTACAGTCTCGCACTAATGTAGTCTACAACTAATAAACGGTACTCATCTGATATGTTATTGTAGTACTCTGGAGTGCCTCAAACCTATGTTCACTAGATCTTTACACGGTATTGAGTCGTTAGGTACTCCTGGCTGAGGCGAAAACGCTGATAGCAGAACATATGGTGCACCACCAAGAACGAGCTACTTCAAACATAGTGCCCTGATTATGCCCAGTTTCTGCTCCTGAAGCTTCTTCTTTTGTTTCACTTACCTCACACCAAAAAGTCGTGACCCGGGCGAGCGTACTGCGCAGCTCAGCTTACCCCGCTCAGGGTCGACTTAGTGCTGTGCGAGCTGTCTCGCCGTCGCCATCTCCGCCTTTGCAATGCCATTTCCGAGGTCTGACATGTACATTGCTGGCATCAGCCATAAGACCATGTTTGCCCACGTTTCCTTATCCGCTTTCCCTTCCTGTACAGCACAGTACTTCCTTGGCAAACATACAGTACTGGGAACAATCGAATACAATGGGCATCCAAAACGATCCCCCCAAGTCTCTATATGCTGCTCCTGGTGATCTGGCCGACGAAAATGTTCGCGTTCGAGATCAGCTACCGCCTGAGACAGATCAGCATGGATATCGTATCCGGGAGCAGCCAATGGGAACGAAGAGGCGGGTGAAGGTCATACTAATGGGTGCGGGAGCCTCGTCGTTGAACTTCTTCAAGAAAGCCGAGGAGGAGATGGAGAATCTTGATATCGTATGCTACGAGAAGAATACAGATATTGGAGGTACTTGGCTCGAGAACAGGTACTACTTCTACCGCCAAAGCGCCTACGTACATCTAGTCTTGATCAATACTGACCATCTATAGGGTATGTTTGAGCTCTAAAGACGACATATATCTGCTTGTCTCTTCCAGTGACACTAATCTCTCATAGTACCCAGGATGCGCATGTGACATACCGTCAGTCAACTACCAATTTTCCTGGAAGATCAAGCTCTGGTCCCACTACTACTCCTACGCCCCCGAGATCTGGGCGTATCTCAAATCCATCGAGCGCGAAAACGACTTCATCGCCAAATACATCAAGCTGCAACACCAGATCGAGCACGTGGAGTGGGACGACGACGCCGGCGTCTGGCGATGTCGAATCCGCAACTTGGTAACAGACGAAGTCGTACACGACAGCGCAGAGTTCTTCATCAACGCGGGGGGCGTCCTGAACAAGTGGAAATGGCCGGACATACCTGGCTTGCACGACTTCAAGGGAAAGCTAATGCACTCTGCAAAGTACGACGAGGGCTACGACCTATCCGACAAACGCGTCGCAGTCATCGGCGCAGGCAGCTCAGGCGTGCAGATAGTCGCTGCGATACAGCACAAAGTCGCGCACCTGTACCATTGGATCCGTTCGCCCATCTGGATCACCGCCGGTTTCGCGCAGACGTGGGCGGGCAAGAATGGCGCGAATTTTAGGTGTGAGGTATCCCAACTCCCGCACTTTTATATCCATCTAATGGGATATTAGACAGCGACGAGCAGCTCAGTTATCTTGAGCAGAACCCGACGAAATACCTCGAATACCGCAAACAAATCGAAAACGAACTCAACCAGCGCTTCAAATTCATCATCAAGGGGTCGGATGAAGCGCGTCTCGCCCGCGAATACGCAGACGCCGACATGCGCGCTAAACTCCACGACGACCCGCGCTTGACTGAGAAGATGATACCGAAGAACTTCAACCCGGGATGTCGTCGGCCGACGCCCGCGCCGGGATATCTCGAAGCCCTGACCGCGCCCAACGCTACCATCTTTACTGATCCGATCGACTGCATCACCCCCAGCGGCTTCATCGATCACGAAGGTAATGAACATGAAGTGGATGTGATAATCTGCGCCACGGGCTTCGACACATCATGGCTTCCTTCGTTCCCCTTCATCGCGCGCGGTCACTCTCTGCACTCGCTCTGGACCCCCAAGGATGGCGTGACGTCCTACCTCAGCGTCGCCATCCCCTTGTTCCCCAACACCTTTTCCTTCTGCGGCCCGTACGGACCGCTGGGACACGGGAGTTTCATCCCGTTGATTGAGCAGTGGACAAGATATATCTTCTCCGCGATATCGAAGTGCCAGGTCGAGAACATCAAGAGTATTACGCCGAAGTTACGTGCTGCGCAGCAGTTTCGCCAACATGCGGATCTCTTCTTGCAGCGCACGGCGTGGACGTCGCCCTGTCGTTCGTGGTTCAAGCAGGGGAAGAACGATGGGCAAGCAGCTGTGTGGCCGGGCTCGAGACTGCATTTCTTGAAGATGATGGAAAGTGTAAGGTATGAGGATTTTGAGATTGAGTATTGGGATGGGAATGAGTTTGGGTTCTTGGGGAATGGGTTTGAGGTGAGGGAATTTGATGGGAGGGATATTACGAATTATTTGGGGTGTTTGGATAGGGAGGGGAGGGATGCGCAGCCGGTGTATGATGAGGGGTTGGTGGATGTGTTGGGGGGGAGGGGGTTGGATGAGAGGTATTATGTGAGGGGTGGGTAGATATGGAAGGGGGTGAGATGCTCTGCAGATATGGTTGGTGAGTAAGATTGTTTAGTAGCATGTGAGATGCGGGAGAGGGAACCATCGATTTATGGACGCCGTTCGCAGTGATGAGTAATTGATGAAGTTGCCCGGGGTACGACTTTGGACGAGAGGTGTAATGGCAGGGGTGGTGTATGTGGAAGACGGATGGTTGAGATCGTGGAACTGAGAAGGGTGCGCGTAGTGCTAGAAGTTGTAAGAGAATTTTGAGGCAGGGATGCTCCCGTGTGTGCTGGAGAGGAGCCAACATCAAGACCTCGATTCGGACCTTATCTTTTTTGGGCCTGTTTATCTGTCCATGATACTGTCTGTGGGGGCGTTACAATGAGACCTGAGTCGTGCGCACGTTGTACGTGATTGTACTCAAGATTAAAATCGTAGCATGCTTGGAAGTCGACAGTCGACAGTGAGCCACTGCCTCGCAGCAATTCCACCAACTAGACCCTTCCTGCACGAATCCTTCACCGCGGCCAAGCAGATAACAACTAGGGCGTGAATTACAAGCAAGTCTGGATGCGCGCCAGACTCTCGGCTCGATCCCAGAATGCGACCCATGGTTGTTGCATGCAGTTGCATTCGGTGACGGTTCGAGCGTGGTTCTAGCGCGATATGGACATTCGGGCTTGGTGGTTCCAGGGAAATTTTAGCACGCCCGAGCTGTCAGTGTCATTCTTTGGCGCATAGCATCGGGAGGGGGCGGGGGGGGATGGACGATAACGACAATAACGTTCTCACTACTGCAGCCAACGACGAATTTTCAACTGCATGCGCAGCAATATGGTTTGCGCCTCACCAGCCAGCCATCCGGGGTTGACGATGGTCGAGGGTGGGTGAGCACAGGTGGCGAGCAATCAACCGGGGCCTGCTTCGACCTATGCCTTTTCAGACAACGCCGTCAGCCGTCTCCATACAGCCGTCAGCACGACACGAGAGCACGCGATGAGGCCGGTTTAGACGTCCCCGATGAGGCGGGGGACAACACGCGCCAGCAGTTTGGTGGGCGCACGCAGCTGAAGTCAAAGTATCTCGCACAAGCTTCGCATCGAGTCTGCCTCGTCCGGTCAAGCACGCCGTGTGCTACAGCGAGCGCGGTGGCTGCGATGCGCGCTTGGCCACGCACGCACTGCGGCCAAGAGTGCTGTATTCGAATGTGCGTGATATCTGCCCTTTGGCGGTGGTTGGTCGCTTTTCGTCGGTCAGGCGCTGCTCTTATCAAAGCCGAGCACTCGAGCAGCGCCCAGACGCGATGAATGCTTGGTATTGCTCCGCCATGACCACAGCCAAGCCCGAAACAAGTCGCTCCTGCTCTTTACAGGTAGGCTCGAGGCGCACCTTCCCTGCGCCGTTTGTCCTACAGGCGGGGGAGCGTGCAACTGATTGACCATGCCATGGGTAACCAGGCGGTTGGGCACTACAAAAGCCCGCCTTCACCCACGCGCCCTGAGAGTGCTCTGTCGACTCTAGTACCCTCGAAACATGGCCATCTGGAACCGCAACCAACGGGCATCGTCGTCTTCGGACGGCGGCGTGAGCCCCCACTCTGATCCTGAGTACGGCAACAAGGAGTACGGCAGCAAGGAATATGCCGTCGGCACCACCGGCGCACCAGTCGAGGTTGACAGCAATGGTGTCGCTATTCACACTGATCACCAGCATCTGCATCGAGGTCTCAAGTCGCGACACATCACTATGATTGCCATTGGTGGTGCTATCGGAACTGGTCTCATCATTGGTACCGGCAAGGCTCTTGCTCAGTCTGGGTAGGTTACCCTCCAACAGCTATTTCCAAGCATATGCTTACAAAACACAGTCCCGGTTCTATCTTGATCGCTTACACTTCGGTCGGTCTCCTGGTTTATGTCGTAATGACGGCTCTCGGTGAAATGGCTGCATGGATCCCACACTCCTCTGGTTTTGCTGGCTACGCCACTCGCTTCTGCGACCCTGCTCTCGGATTTGCCCTCGGCTGGACGTATTGGTGCAAGTACATCATCACGACACCCAACCAACTCACTGCCTCTGCCTTGATCCTACAAGAATGGAAAACCGACAAACAAGTCAATCCTGGTGTCTGGGTCGCCGTGTTTCTGGTTGCCATCATCGCCATCAATTACTTTGGTATCAAGTTCTTTGGTGAACTTGAATTCTGGCTCAGCTCGATCAAAGTTGTCACAATCGTGAGTAATCATTGCTGCTGACGACAGCAACACTCAAACTGACAAAGTTTATAGGTTGGCGTCATCTTGATGTCCTTTCTTCTCGCTGTCGGTGCTGGTCCAGGTCCTGCCACTGGTTTCAAGTACTACAAGAATCCTGGTGCCTTCAAAGAGTACATTGACACTGGCGATGCCGGTCGATTCTACGGCTTTTGGTCCTCGCTCGTCAATGCAGTCTTTGCGTACCTCGGCACTGAATTGATCGGTGTCACTGTCGGCGAGGCGCAAAACCCTCGCAAGACCATCCCTCGCGCGATCAAGCTGACCTTCTACCGAATCCTGTTCTTCTACTGCCTGGCAGTCTTCTTCTTAGGCATGCTTGTCCCATACAACTCCCCACAGTTGAAGTTCGCCAACGAGCTGTCCGCAAAAGCGTCTGCGTCGCCCTTCGTCGTTGCCATCAAACTCCAGGGCATCAAGGGTCTGCCGGGTCTGCTGAACGCTTGCATTCTGCTTTTCACTTTCAGCGCATCCAACTCGGATCTGTACATCGCGTCCCGTACCATTTACGGTCTCGCAGAGGAAGGCCATGCTCCCAAGATCTTCCGCTGGACCGACAAGCGAGGTGTTCCAGTCCCTGCTCTTGCAATCTCGGCGCTGTTCTGCTGCACTGCCTTCATGAATGCGGCCAAGGACTCTTCTACGGTCTTCGGCTATTTTGTCAACTTGACCACCATCTTCGGTCTCCTTTCGTGGATTTCGCTCTTGGTCTCGCACATCTTCTTCGTGCGCGCACGCAGGGCTCAGGGCATCACCAAGGACCAGATGGCGTACACAGCTCCCTTCGGTCTCATGGGGTCATACGTTGCGCTGTTCTTCTGCGTCCTGATTGCGTTGACCAAAAACTTCAGCGTCTTCACCAGGAGCACCAAGTATGGCAACTTTGACTACAAGAACTTCATTACTGGTTACCTCGTAAGTTACTCTCACTTGCCAATTCACCACAATCACTAACCAATCGACTAGGGTATCCCCGTTTACCTCATCTGCATCTTCGGTTACAAATTCATCATGAAGTCCAAGATGGTCAAGCCACATGAGGCTGACTTCTATACTGGAAAGGACGTGATTGATCGTGAGGAGGAGGCTTTCGTGGCTCGTCAAGCTGAGAAGAAGGCTAGCGGCAACCAGAAGGGCTGGTTCTATAAGACCTTTATCGCTTGGTTGTTCTAAGCGTCTGCTTCTCTCGAATTTAGTTGTTGGACATTTGCCTCGAGTGGAGGTCAGATTGAGAGTCAACTCGAAACATATTTTGGTCAACTTGCCGCCACCACCAGTTTTTGGTCATTGTGAAATGTTGCCAGCTTCCTCGGTCGTGATACAGTCCACGCTTCACCTTATGACTTTTTTCACTTGACATATGCCAAATTCGTGGCCGTAGCCTTTCTTAGGCTATTAAGTGCACATGCACCTCAGCTTGACAGAAGTCGCGGCATCTGGAACCAGCCACCGGTGTACGCACAAAAGTACATGTATGCGATGCCAAGAGTCATGTGACATGCGCACGACACATAATTAATTCAGATGTCTTCAGGGCGACATCAGAATAAACTTTGCACCAAGCTCAATGGCCCACAGAATCTTTTCTGGGCCCTTCTTGGACAAAAGCTCGGTTTTGCACAAGCAAAGCAGAAAGTGTTGGCAGCTTGTGTCTTGTTGCCGTGCTTGCCGGCTGCGAAGGCCACCGACGATCGTTGCCGAATAAGGATCTGCACTTTCCCGTCCATCAGAACACGACCTTGACTCCGCTCCACCCTCCCATCTCTTCTCGCAATGCACGACATTGCAGTCCGACAACGATACGATTACAACCACGGCATCAGCAACGTCATGTCAAGGATGAGATGCTGGCAACTCACCGCTGTTCACAACACTGCTGCTGAAAAAAGTCCTTTGGAGGTCACCAGCCCAGCTTGCACATGGAGGGCTGAACCACGCCCTTACAAGCGGACGAGGCAGCCTGCACTGCAAAATGAAGCCAGCATATCGTGCTCACCGTCTCGATGACGCCCTCGTCCGCCTTCTTTCAGCCTCGTCGGACTTCTCTCCTCTCGGTCAGCCTTGTACTGCAGGCAACCATCCGCGAGTGGTCCATTGACGACATTGTCGCTCCTTGCGCGCGCTTGCTAATGATATGCGAACTACCCCTCGTGACCAAGATTACGTCTAGCTAGCAAGTCCTCTCGCTAGAACAGTGACGCTGGTATGCTCCGATGGTCGGGCAGACAATGGATCGACGTCATACCAAATCAAAGAGCCAGGGCTTCAGCAAGCACGATAATCGCCACTGGATGAAGGCACTGACCGCGAGGAGAGATATCATGTGGAGAGATGCCAATTACGAAATAGGTTCGCTTTGGGAATGTCCAAAGTATGAACACCAGCACTACCCCCAACACGTGGCTGGAGGACGCTCCGAACCCGGCATCGCAACTACACCGCCACTGTACCGTCGATGTGGCCGAGCCAGTCGGAACAGTGAAGCATGAATAAGCCTTGAATTGCACCGTCGGGCTAGTTTGCATCGTCATTGCACTGCTTTTAGTCCCCCCTAAGGCTTGCCCTCGCTGAATTCACGATGTCACATGGGTTATACTACGCATTCTTCCTGACGCTATCATCATGAACTGGCTCAATAGCAAGTCCTTCTTTGGTAGGGTTGAGTTTACTGCGTGCCCTGCTCTAAAACAACCACTGAAGCATCTCCACGACGGTCAATTACAACGGCCCTTCTGAGTACCACGAGACTTCACGATGGTGGGCAGGGCGAGCTTATGTGCCCCTTTACTAGTGAGTCAGTTTTCTCGTGAAGGCGATGGTACCAAGTATGAAGGGTGAAGGTCCCTCGTCCTCGCTTCACTTCACAGCATCTCTTATAAAAACAATGGGGATACTCTCACTTTGCTGCCATCAAACACATCATCTTCATATCTTCATCAGCAATTACCACAGGTCTTCAAACATCTCAAGTCAAAGTCCCAACCATCGCACTCTATCTTCTCACTATCAGAATCACAGCGTCTCAGTCATCAGAACAAAGCACAAGCACTACTTCTCCTCCGATCCTCCACTACTCACTCAGCACTGAGCTTTTTGTTCAGTGCCACAGTCGACAACATCGGTTGCTGCTCGTCAAGAGAACGGTGCTCGCTCGTATACCCTTATCATCTACCATGGATACACCTCCACTTCCCAACGACATGTGGGTTTGCGGAAGCTGCAACACCGGCAATCTCATCGCAACTGCTCCACACGTCTGCCCGATATGCTCGCATCCACGAGACTATCAGATCGGATGCTGCACCAATCCTGGCGAATCTACCTGGAACACCGGTCTCCTTCAAGATCAGCACGAGTCTCGGTATGTGGGTTGTGAGGAGCCAATCGATGCATTCTCTATACCTTCCGTACTGAGTTCAAGTACATATGGAAATCAGAGCTTGGCAGCATTCAGTGTGCCCACGGGGAACTTCAGCGACGCGGGGATTTACACCCAATTTGAACCGGGAAACCTCAATTACACCACTCAAGATCCGCTCCAGCAGCATGCCATGCCTCTAGAAGTAAACACTCTTGGTGGTGCTGGTTCCCAAGGTGACGGCGTCTGGATTTGTGCCGAATGCGGTGAGCCTAATGCAGCCTTCTGCTGGCCACAGTGCAGTTATTGTGAGCACATCCACCCCGATTGAGCATTTTAAGCTTCATGCACTGTCGGCCTTCGTCCTACCAGCACCACCTAGGCTCCTGTATCTGTCACAGATTGTTTCTGCCCTGTACTTTTCTCTGTCGTTCTTCTTGAAATTCTCTCCCTTGTCTTACATCATATTCTTGTTCTTCTTACTTGGTTACTTCATGTTTGCGTACCCCTTCCCATACCCGTGTATATTATCCATAGATCACTTTCTTTATCACGAAGCTAATTCTTTGACGATTACTTCTAGATCCCATTTTCCCACCTTTAAACACTGTCACGAGTCACGAGTCACTCTAGATAGATTTGCATTATTCTTCGGCGTTGGGGAGTTTTTGCGATACGTTGTACTATCATGGGATGATTACATTGTATAGTTATCAAGCTTCGCATATGCACCTAAATACTCGAGTGTGACAATCAATTCATGTAATTATTCAAATATCTGTATTCGAATCCAATGTTCCTGCACACGCCCTTGTAACGCATGCCGAGATCTGCATCAGCAACTACCACATGTATATATGATACTCAACTCAGCCCAATCGTCTCAGAAGGCGGCAACGGCGTGCCCTGAAATGCTTTGACAATAAACTCCACCGCCCTATTCGTCCACTCCGGCCGAATATATTCTAAATGATGGATCTGGCACGTTCCTTCATCACAAATCTATCCTAACGTCAGCATTCATTCAACCCACTCTACCTCTCCTCCCTATCCCCATACACGCACAAAAGAATCATCACTCACCGGATCCCCCACTGCACAATTCTGCAACAGCCCTTGTCTCAACTCATCCGGGAACTTATCCCCCAGCCTCCCCAGTCTCAAATTCGGATCCCCAAACATGACGACGGATTTTATCTTCGGGAACAGAGACGACGGAATCGCGTCGGCGGCTTTGTGCATCACCGACGCGCCTTGCGAGTATCCGACGAGCGCGAAGGTCTGGTTTGGGCAGAGTGTGGATTGGGATGTGAGGCGCGTGAGGATGGAGGAGATGCCCTGGCGGGCGCCGGTGAGGAGAGCGGAGGAGGCGGGGTACTGGGTGTGGTGAGCGTGTGTGTGTACGAGGAGAAGATGTGAAGTGAGATGTTGGAGTTATAGTGGCAGGAAATCTTGGTATGAGAGTGCAATAGAGGAGAGTAGGAAATGGAGGGGAAAGTGTTACCTGCACAGGATATCCCCTAACACCTTCAAGCGCGAGCGACGCGTTGCCGACGACGGGGTCGCCGACTATGATGCCGAATCTGGGGAAGCTGGGTTCGCTTGTTCCGCGCGCTGGGGAGCTTTGTTAGAGTTTGAGGGGAGGAGAGGGTGGTATTGTGTGGTGGGTATGTACCGACGAGGATCTCGAAGGGTGAGCAGCCTGAGGGAATGTCGCCTGGGACTATGGGTACTGGTTCGCCGATGGTAATGCCTGTGTCGGGAAGGGGTGGACAGTCGCTTTGTGCTGCACCAAGGGGTGCGAGAGATGTGGCGAGGACGGCGGTGGTGAGTAATGTGCGAATCATTGTGTAAAAGGAAAAGGCTCGGGAAAGTGAGGTCTTCTCAGATCGGGAAAGTATCTCAAAATATGTCTAAGCAGTACATATATTCATCCTTTGTATCTAGCTACTACATATATTCTCCCACCTCCCATAGCTAGAAATCCTGCCTCGGTCCCCGTCCTCCTTCACCTCCCCCATTAACCCTGCCCTTTCCCTCTCCAAACCTCGGTGCCGAGAATAAATGAAGTTACCACCATCCTCCTTCCCCCATGATCCCATCCTCTCCCTCTCAACCACCCAATTCCCGCAGAATAGCGGGGTCCCTCGACGTCTTGCCAGATCTCGTGAAACAGAGTGGTGGATGCACGTTATGGTGGTTGAAGTATTTCAGCCAATAGTTTTGCTGCTATAGTTCGACGTTCCGAGGCAAGAGTAGATCTTCCAAGCCGCTAGGACGCGACGTGCGGGAGCGAAGGATGGGTGCGTGATCGTGTTTCAGCCGAGGCTGTGGGAGCTGGAGGATCCCTGTTGGAGTTTCTTGGGTGCGAGATGGTGGGGAGATGAGCTGAGGGAAGATTTGAGAGTGAAGACGTTGTGCTATTTCACTACTTGAGGGGGGCGTTGATAAGGTGGAAATCGATATTTGTGATGTGAGAGACTTTGTCTGATAAAGAATGAGGTTTTTGTGTAGGGTTATGCGGATGTCACGGCAAAGTTGCTTTTTCCTACGTGTATTCAAAGCTTGGCCGAGCTCACGAATAGCAACATTCTTTGAACATTAGAAGCTGCCTGGATGGAATCAGAGCGTTTCCCCACTTGCCTAGAAGGTGTACCTGGCAATTTGCATCATGTTCTCTTCCGAGGTCTTGATCGAGCGCGTTTCAGCCAAGTCCAAAGAGCTTTCAATGGATGCCACACACTTGACAAAGACCACTTGCCGGAAGATACGTCAGTGGGTAGGTGTGTAGGCAGTTGAGATCCGGCTGGGTCTATATAAGGACAGCCTTCTGCTTCCCTATAACACTACTACAAGGCAGCAACATCACCTCATCTATCTTTCTTCTTTCGCAAGCACAAAACTCCTTTTAATATCCATCATCAGCTTCTGCACCATGAAGTCTATCACTTGCCTACTTGCCATGCTCTTGACCGTTCAGGCGGCTCCTGTCACGGACTCTATCATTGTCTCTGAACGCCAACTTGGTGGAGCAGATACCCGCAACGACTTGCAGGACGGGAACGCAGCTCAATGTCCCAAGGCTATCTTCATCTTTGCCCGAGCATCCGGTGAAGATGGCAACATGGTCTGCTCTACCACTCATCTACGCCAACAGACGAATACTGACGTGCAAACAGGGCGGGAGCACCGGGCCTCGCGTCGCCAGCGCGCTAGAGAGCAGCTTTCCAAACGACGTCTGGATTCAGGGTATCGGCGAGCCGTACTCGGCTGATCTTGCCTCCAACTTCAGACCCAAGGGCACCAGCGATGAGGCGATCGGCGAAGCGACCAAGATGTTCGAGCTCGCAGCAGAGAAGTGTCCCGAGGCAGCTATAGTAGCGGGCGGATACAGGTACGTGATGTCTGGCAAAGACCTTAACACCCGTCACTGACATGTGTACGAATGCAGTCAAGGAACAGCCGTCATCGCAGCGACTATTCCCGACTTGGACGCCGCGATTCAGGAACAGGTCAAGGGTGTGGTCTTGTTCGGATACACCAAGAATCAGCAGAACAGCGGTGGGATTCCAGGCTTCCCAGGCGAGAAGGTCGAGGTCTTCTGTAATGCTGGTGATGAGGTCTGCGAGGGGACTCTAAACATCAGGCCAGCGCACTTTTTGTACCTCACAGATGCCTCAGGCCCAGCGCCGGAGTTTCTCACTGCCCGAATCAACGGCGCTTGATGCGAATCGCCTCGAAGCTAAATGACGTTATTACAAGAGCCGGGTGGACTTAGACGAGATCGATGCCAGACACCCCAGATCTCCTTCGCTTCCATTATCCCATAAACCAGTATTCCAAACTCAAATTCCAGTTCCCACTCTTTCCCAAGCTGGCAACGTCGATTGTAGCACTAGACACGGAGAATAAAAGAACGAGCGGTGTGTGGTTCGTTTGCGAGACTGGTGATTTGGAAGAAGAGCGTCGCAGGATTGAGCCGCATGTTGCTACGCATAAGTGGAGAAGCGGCTCGGCAAGCGAGCGCGGATCTGCCGCCCCTGATCTGCAGGAGTGATGGGATGCCCCACATCCCGTAGGCGAGAGGTAGTACTTGCTGAACGATAATTCGATGGTCTGAACCTTGAGGATGTTTGTTTTCAATGGGGGAGTTGATTGTACCGTTGATGCGCTTCACGCGAGCAGAAGCATCATGTCGAAGCTGAATTGAACTACAATTGTGCTTTGGTGGGCCAGGACTCATGTGGGACTTTGCCTTGGTAGGTACACAATTATATTATGAAGAGATCCGGCTAAATTGTAACAAGAAGTGCCTTGCAGGTATCCATACCTCGCGATGACATAGGTCTGTGATATATCCAAGTAGTAAGAAATAGAATGAGAGAAATGAGCAATGGCCCAGTGAGATACCTTCACAAGTCCGGTCAAGTGCTTCACGTAGCGCCACTAATCACCATAATCTGCACCATGCGTCTTCGATCAATCTCCTTCTTCAACATGAGTAAACATGTTGCGACGACCAGATCCTCCCCAAGCCCATCCTTATCATTAACATCTGGTCCCAGCAACAGCTCGCCGCCATTACCTGCACTCAAGTACGTGGTACCAGGCGTTCGAGTTTCTTCGTTTCTAATGAGTGCGGCAATGATCTTCCCATCTAGCCTGAGCACCAGAGCTGTACCCTTTGTCGCATTCATGCCATATGCTGCAAGTGTCTTCTTCCCTGCATACTCCCAGGCGAAGCTGCGGCCATCGGGGAGGGCATAGGTGTACTTCCGCGAGGTCCACTTCGACGTGAGCTTGACATCGGCCTCTGCCTCTTTGTCAAAATTAAGGAGACTGATGACAGGCTCTCTACCTGGGCCGAAGAAGTACGTTGTCGTGATCAGAGGTGTGCCGCTTGCATCGAAGAGGGTGCAGTTGCCGGAACATCGTTTGTTGCGTTTCGATGTGTATGCAAGGCTTCCGTCGGGCTTGCGAACAGCAATTTCAAGCTGCTTTGGTGGAAGCGGAAGACGAATGAGCGCAAGGCCTTTGCTGTCTACGTGTAGAGACCCAACTGGTGTGAAGGATGAAGCATGCTCCGGTGCTATTGTGCTGCCGCAAAGGGACGAAGTAGACGTTTCGATGAGATCCTTCTCTTGAAGCCCAGATGCCGGTGCCAAATCAAGAGGATACATTGGTATGAGTAGATAAGTTAAACTTATGCTTTTGCTTCGTTTGTTCGCGTGAATGCGATGAGGTTTGTTGAGAGTAGATTTTCCGACAGATATAATGTACGAACCACTTTCCTCGCCTTGTGCGGTGCTTTTATCAACAGCAGGAACATCGAAGATGCCTAGGCTGTGCAAAACCCAGCTTCGAAGCGCACGATTGCAGACATCGTATTTCGCATTTCGCTGCCATGCAGATGCCTGGCTTGTGTTGCGCCCTTAGTGCCACTTTTGCCTGGGGCAGTGCAAGGCATACTGCACATCGCAACTTACTCTTACTGGTGTGCTAAGGGATGCACCAATAGCGTACTCTACCATAGCCGGCTCATTTCACGTGATCCAAGTACATACTTGGGGCCTGTCCTTTTTGAGCGTGTGTGGTGGACCGGCGTTGTCAAGTTTCCACATGGCGAGTAGCTAACTTCAGCCTCGACGGCGGACACGCAAACATGTGGCACGCGACGTACCCCGAACCCTCCATGGAATTGCTTCGAGGATTGCGAATAATGCGGCGTGTCTATTCATCAATACGACCGGCCGAGAGAACGACTGCTGTGTACTTCGAGGGCGAGTAACCTGACATGTGAAACATCGTGCATTAGGGGTGTCGGATTGCGGATGCCGCTCTCTCCGAAAGTCAGCGAAATGTGCTCGATTATGTATCAACACATGGACTTGATACAAGCGACGAGGGTGTCGAGGTGTTGATGATGTACCAAGCGCGGAAATATTGCGCCTTGCCCTCGAGTAGCTTACTCATGCATTTCCAATCCGTGGCCTGGACGATTTTCTCTCCCTTCCGTGCTCCGAGGACCCACCATTTTCACCTAACATCGCCTAGCAAGGGCAACTTACTCCATGAGTTGCCCTGCAAGTTGCCGCAATGGACAGAATCAATTCGGCCGTGTACCAGTCTCCGTCGCTGCGAGAATTATGTCTCATTGACAAAGCACGCCATCACTCGCCATCGTGGTCTTCTAACGCCGACTTGTACATCACGTCATGCTATCTCCGGCCAGATCCCTCCTAATCGGCCTCATAGCGGGTATCCTCCTGGCCGTTGTAGGGCCGCGAATGGTCTCGAATTACCAATTGCCGGCTCCAGGAAATGTTATAGATCCGGTGTCTAACACACCGCCGTCCCACTTCGACACAATGGCGCAAGTTTTTAGGAGAATAGCTGGACGGGGAGCTGCTGGATACAAAAGCCTCTGGGCCGCCTCTTCTTCGGCACCCACTTTCCGATCAGCGACTACATCAACCATTGCCTCGATACCCAAGAAATCTTCCTTCTCTACAACCACACCAGCCATGTCTTCCCAGAAATCTCTCTTCGACGCCATCAAGGACCGCCGCACCTACTACCAACTCAACAAGGAGGCCCCCATCTCCGACAAGGCCATCTCAGACATCGTCGAGAAGGCTATCCTCCACGTGCCCTCCAGCTTCAACTCGCAATCTACCCGTCTCGTTGTCCTGTTGAACAAGGACCACGACACATTCTGGGACCATGTCCTCGAGGTCCTGAAGCCGCTTACACCCGAGGATCAATTCCCCAAGACGGAGCAAAAGATGCAAGGCTTCAAGGCTGCATACGGAACCGTAAGTCTACCAACCTTTTTCCCAATTCCCTCATGTGGGGCACATTTGCTCTCTGCCCCACACGCGATCCGATTCCCACGCCCATGAACCATGCTCTCGAAACAAAAAAAAATCCCTCCACAACACCACACACACATTAACACTTCATCCCGCACCTTAGATCCTCTTCTACGAGGACCCCTCGCCCGTCGAGAACCTCCGCAAATCCTTCCCCCTCTATGCGCACCACTTCGGCGACTGGTCCGAGCACACCAACGCCATGCACCAGTACGCGCTGTGGGTCGCGCTCGAGGCCGAGGGCTTCGGCGCAAACCTGCAGCACTACAACCCGATCATTGACCAGAAGGCCGCGCAGACATGGAACGTCCCGCTCGACTGGAAGCTGAGGAGTCAGCTGGTGTTTGGTGGCGTGGCGGGGCAGCCGGGGGAGAAGCAGTTCCAGGAGACGGTGGGGAAGAGGGTGTTTGTGCATGGGGCGAGGGAGTAGAGGTGGAGAGGATGGGATAGTATTATGAAGATATAATTTGATTCACGACTAGCTGCGAGCTGTGATGGCATTTAAGCTCAGTTTTGACGAGAGTTGTTGCACGCATTTGAGTTCGACTATATACGTTTCGAGTGATGAATGATTGATTGGAATCAAGGCGTCAAGATCCGCATGCAATACATGTCGAGAGACGGGCTCAGCTAGTTTTCAGCGAACTCGCAAGAATACGCTCAATAGGGTTCGAATCTGCATTCATTACATTACATCCTTGATCCGTAACCTCCGTTTAATCCTCCTTAACTCATCCTGTCAAACCAGACTAGCATCTCCATGTCCATCTCGCACTCACTCACTCCGCAGCAGCAGGCACCATCTCATCCCTCCCCAGCAAAACCTTGAACTTCGCCCTATCCACCATCGCCCAGAAATGCGGCCACACCGACTTCCTCAGCAGCCGCTTGATCTCTTCATCCGTAAACATGGGCCCGAATAGAATCTCCAACTGCTCTAGCTCAAACTCGTGCTTGCGTCCATCAGCCGCGCGTCCAGCGAATAGCTCGTCCAGATACGCTGAATCCAACAACTTCTCATTCGCATCGTAGATCGTCAACCGCTTCAACGACGCAGGGAACACGACGTCGGGTAGCAGCTCAAAGTCCCCGTGGCCCGTGTCTGGAAGACGCATGTTGTACAGCTTGATAGACATGAGCGCAGCCTGTGGTACGGTCAGAGTCTTGAGGCGCGAGAACTTGTCGAAGCGCGGTAGAGGCTTGCGCGCTGCTCCGGGGAGGGTCCAAAATCCGCCGGGAAGTTGAAGTGTTTCGAGCTTGGGACGGATGTGGTACAATGAGTCGACGAGGAATTGGTAATCTGTCCATTCTGTCCTCGCGGCATATACGCGCTCGTCCCAGAACGTGTCACGCACGGAAGCGTCGTAGTCGGATGTTTTGGGCGGAGTAGGGTACGTCTGGATGTTGGCTTGGTAGTGTGGGAATGCGCGAACGCTGCGAAATGGATTCTTCTCGGACGAGGGCTCGGCGTAGAAAATAAGGCTTGTAACTCCAGGGAAGACTTGGAGGATATGCACCATGCCGCTGCGGGCGGCGAAGTCCCAGATGCCAATGGACTTGATCTGGCAGTCGAAGCGGAGCGTTCGGATGCTGCGGAAGTTCTTGAGGGCGTCGCGACCGCTGTAGAGGCGCGAGATGTGCTCGATGTCATCGGTGTCGAGGCCCGCGAGCTTTATGCTGATGTCCAAGGAGTCTAGGTTTGCGAACATGTCGAGCCCGTCTAGACGGATGGGTATCAGACTTGAGACTTTGAGATGGCGGAGACTCTGCGCGGCTGGCATGTATTTGATGCTGCGAAGATCGATATGTGCGTGACTCTGCTGATGTATACCGATCATATTAAGCACGTGATCGTCTTGCCAGCTCTCTAGCTCAATATCGCCTTCGGAGAAGGACAAGGTCTCGAGCTGGGGAAGAAGCGCTAGAAGTATCCCTGTCAAGGTGTACCTGTAGTCCATGATCATCTGCGCGTTCCAAGACTTGCTCATGTCTGCGGGCAAGTCGAAAGATGCGATGAGTTTTCGGCACTGCAGGACGATCTCTGTGACAAAATGAATAGCTTCGGCGTCGAAATTGGACTCCTCCTTCTCTTCCCTCTGGAATGAAGGTTCACCCTTGCCGGGGAAGCAAAGACGTATATGTTTGACATGCTTCCGCAGGTCAGGGCGAGCAAACAGCGTCCGTAAGAAGTAGGCGATGCGGGCATGACTCTTGTCGACAGGAACACGAAAGGCGAAGCCGCCGAGTACAGGTGCAGTATACAGGCGACTCTGAGCGAGCTCCCGGAATCTCCTGCTTGTCAATGATAGGCTCCAGAGGGGGCGGCATGCTTCAAGAAAGTCCCGTATGAGATACGGATCTGGTCTGCTTGGAGGCGGATCATCCGGGATGTGGCCAAGTACACGGTTGTATCGATTTGGCATCGGGTCGACATTCGCGATTATGTGAAGTAGTAACTCATTGGGTAGCTTGTTCAGTGGAAAGACATCTTGTGTGTAGCGTGAGCGACGTGACCAGTGCGAAAAGAATCTCTTCAGATAGGTGTGCCTACAATTGGCTTTGTTTGTTTTACCACCGGGTTTTCGCTTGGCAGTTTTGTCCATACTGATGTACGTCTGGGGTTGTGTTTGTGGCCTTGACGATGGTAGTGGTGCAAGCAAGGTTTTGGAGCTCAAGGGTTCGTCTATCGACGGTAGGCTAGTACGAGAAGGGAAAGGGCCCTACCGATCGTGATTGTTACGAAGTACTACGGAGATTTCACAATCGTTATCAATGGTGGTTTATCTATCTTACAGAGTACATATCAATGCCATTGAATGGTAGTTTTGCCATTAGTAGACGTCATGATGCTTAACCTCTTCCCACCGTCACCCGCTACACCATCATGAAGAGAAGATTCACCACCTCGAGTATGATTCGCCGCTACCAATACCAAATCCACCGTGTATAACATTCGAGTCACTTGCTCAGCTTCATGCCTTCGCGTGCATGACGAACAAAGTTATTGTAATCATCTAGCCGAGGCCTGAGCGCTCTGCCCTCACCAAGACCAAGTGCTCAGATGGAAAGTTTCCGAATTGTGCTACTTACCTTTGACTTATCGTCTTCTCTGCAGCATATTCGCAGCAATAGGCGGTCTTAAGTCTGTTGAGGTAGTGGCATGCATGGCCGCCTCACAGACTGCTGAAGAGGTCCAGCACCTCGCGTCCCATCTCCCACGAACCCACCATACCGCGCTGATCTTCACATGCACCGCACATCACTCATGTCGCACAGCGGGGTCGTGGCAGCGATAAAGCGAGAAGCGGGCTGCCGTGGTGTTCAGCACATTGCCTATCAACGCTCGACGGCGAGCTACGGCTGACGGAGCGCGTGGGACCGTTCCTGTTTCAGGCAAGTGTCGTGTAGGCTGCGTTCTCGACCACGCAAGCATGCAAGCATTACAGTCAGAGACGAGGACGCAAGGAATTGATCAGCAGCAGCACTGTGCAAGGTGGAGATTTGGCTCATTGTGCGCTTGTGTTGAAGGAGATGGGATGGTTTGATTGTTGTTCAACCAGAGCTATACTAAAGATCTTCGAAGCTGATTGAGCACGTCGGTTGCGCTTCATCGTTGGTCGTCAACTGCTCGTCTTGCGCATGTCGTCAAATTGGGTGAAGTAGGTCATCAACCAGATTTTGACGTCTGATAGCGTGCCTGCTAGGTCCAACTCAACAACATGCGCTCGACATTGGCGGTCGACTACTGAACATGAGACACATCGAATACGCTCGACCTGCTTCGAAGCTCCACAGTGCAGCTCTTGGTCAGAGACACTAAGCTAAGCATATTCCTGAGGGGCTATCACGACAGACTGGCTGTCGTGTAGCTCCTACGACAGAAACCTGCAATCGATCCATCCGACCGCTCCAAAGTAAAGGAAAGAACAGGGAAAGAAACTACAACGCTGCGTTCATCATCGTGTTCAAACACATCATCATGCCAAGTCGTGACGTACCACATACGCGTGCTTAACCAAGAAAAAGAGACCTTCAAATCCGACAAACCAAATGGGTATTAAGTCCTCCAAAAGAACAGGAATCAAGCTCCTCGGTGTTGGACCGAGAGCAGGTATAGTGCTAGAAGATGCTCAAAAAGAATACTCAGGCGTTGCGTCGCTCATGGTAGCCAACAGAGAGGATAAGAAAGCGTACAATCTGGTCCCATGAATCCAAGGTCCCACGCATGCGATATGGTGTGCGTGAGCATCCAGTCTAGCAAACAGATAGCAATGATAACAATGTGGCCTGCACAGTCGCAAGAATACGCAGCAGATGAAAAAAGAAACATGAAATGTGCATGGGAAATCGAAGTCGAACATCCATCGTAAGAAGAAGATCAGAACAAACTTTTCTGCGAGACGGGCCGGCCGTAGAGCCAGCGAAACTCGCGTGAAACTTTTGACGGTAGATCTCGCTCCTCAAAATGAAAGTAAATATGGCGAATTTTTGGGAGAATTCAGAATCGTGCAAGGTAGAAGTCAAGATGTCGTGAATGTCAGAAATTGGCAGTAAGCAGTGCTTTTTTCGGTGCATTCGTTTTGAGGTTGATGTTTCAGTGATAAGCGGTGGTGCGGCTGCGTCGTAAAACGGGGCCTCGCTCATCACGTACTTCACGAGCCTCATCACGATCGCGCCGGCTTCGCGTGCTTCGGGTGCTCCTCTCCGAAGCGTCCTCGATGTCTCGTCTTCCTTGACCTGCGACGATGGATCTCCTGTTCGCGGCCTTGTGGCCGGAAACGCTCTTTTCACTTCGATAGATAGTGCCTTCGCTGCGTGTGTTGCCGCCAATGACAAGATCAGTCATGCCGTTCTCGGCGGGCACGAGCTGCAAAGTGCGGCCCTCCATATCGCCAGACAGCTGCAGGCTCAATGGCATCGTACCATCAACACGGAGACGGATCTCATTGTTGGTGGTGCTTGTCATCGTGGTGCGATTGCCACTTCCATTGCTGTTGGAAGAACCAGACTCAGACGGCTGGGACACGCGGGACATTCTCTTGAGCGCAGCCTTGTTGATCTGATCAGCGTAGGGATCGCGGCTTCCGCGGGTGGACTTGATGTATTCCTCCGCATCGTTCGCTTTCTGCTTGATCTCGGCTGTGCGCTCCTTGCCCTTGCGCGAGTCTGACTCCGTCTTCCTGCGAGGACGGCTCAGTGCGCGAACACGCACCGGTTCCTCCTCCTCTTCCTCGTCGTCAGTGTCATTGAACTGGCCGGGCACGTAGCGTGGCTCTTGCACGATCCGCGAGGCTCGCTTCTCACGCTTGCGCTCAGCATTGTACTGGTCGTCTACGGCTTGGGCTCTGGCGAAGTCATCATAAGTCTTCTCGTATGACTGGTATGCTGACTGACGACGGTTGTGCCGACTGTCGTTGACAACTACACGCGCCTGGCGGGTGTTGTACTCGGACTGCGTGTGGCGGTGCGGCGGTGGCGGTCGGCTCACAGACGCTCGCCGAGCAGGAGCAGCAGAGGGTCGCGTTCGCTCCCGTTCCCGTTCCCTCCCTGCTTGGACTGAACGATCAGGGACGACGAGAGATTGGCGGCGCTGTTCACGACGGTCGGACTCGAGACGATCGACAACTTGGCTCGTCTTTGCATGGGTCAAGGGCGGGCGTGATCGACTCTTGTCACGCTTGATATTGGGAGGCGGCATCAGTTCACGCGCTGCCCTCGCGTCGCGCGCTCGGCGGGCCTCTTCGCGCTGGTCGTACTCTTCCTCGCTGTCGGTGTACTCTGACTCGGAATGCTCCTCTTGACCTACGCCGGGATACCCCAACTGAAGAAGCTTGCGCTGATGGAGGGAGGGGCCGCGAGTGTGGTGCTCGCTCGGCGTTGGGGGCTGAGAATGGTTGTAGCGGGCTGAGTACTTTGAAAGCCCAGGATCCTCTTGTGTGATGATTGGCGGGGCGTGGCCGCGCTGGCTGAAGTTTGATGCAGTGCGAGCAGACGGCGGAGGGCGTTGCTGGCCATCGTATTGTTGACTAGAAGGGCCGTAGTAGTTGCTCGGCGGCGCGCCTCCCATGTACGATGGCATACCCTGGGCACCGTACTGCATGCCCGGCATGGGCCTGTTCTGGTATGCAGAGAAAGAAGGCGGCGGGCCGTGTTCGTGTGGCGGGCTGGGGTAGGCGGAGGCGCCCATCATGCCTGCCCAGTAGCCGGCACTGGCATCGCCAGCAAAGCTTTGCGGCCGAGGACGCGAGACAGACGACGAGCGGCGGGTACGCGCAGTCTGCACGATTGCTGGCCCCTGTGAGGCGTAGACAGGGGCTTGGCGGGTGTATGTCGGCGAGGGGGGAGAGTAGTACGGGTCTGGGGCTGAGCGCTGCGACATCTGGTCAGAGGGAGGGTAGGTTGGCACACTGTGGGTCGAGGAAGACGGCGGCAGCTCAGGACGGCGGCGGTGCGGGAGAGCGTTGGGCCCGCAGGTGGTGCAGTTGGGATTTCTGCATTCCTCGTCTCGGTTGTCGCGCATGTCCTGGAGCGTCGGGCGGCGCAGACCAGCAGGGCGTTGCTTGGAGGAGACCGAGGCGGTGCGGGCGGGCTTCTGGCGCGGGCTGCTTTCGTTGCTGTGCTGGCGCTGCTCCCCGCCCGTGGGCCGTCGAGGCTTGGGGGCAGGGCTCTGCGAGACAGGCGGGGCCGTGGTGGTGTAGGTGGTCGAGGTCGAGGCGGACACGGCAGGCGGGCTTCGCGACGTGGCACTTGGAGCCGAATCAGCCGAACTCTTCGAAGCTGCGGTGAAGCTTGAATACCCAGAGTCGCTCCGGAGGTCGATGTTGGTGGGCATCTTCTCCGCAGCGGGCGCCTTGTCCGTCTGGAGGTCTTTGGAGCGCTTGGTGCTAACGTTGGCCTGGGCGACGGGCGACGACTTGCGGGAGAAGCTCTCCGTCACGACATGGCCGCCAGCACTGTCGTCAGAGTGGTAGTCCTCGCACTGCGGCTGCAGATTGCGCTCTGCACCGGCCATGGCGAGCAGCAATGGGGGCATTACACAGCACTGCGGAGGGACTGGGTGTTGCCCAAGGGCCTTAGCGTCGGGCGATTGGACGATAAGTTAAACCCGTGGGAGCGAGCGAGCAGCGACTCGAGCAATCATGCGATGAAGGGTCCGAGAATGCGCATGCTACCGTCGCATAGTGGTTGTGAAGTTTGTGAGGGTGCGTGAGGTTTGTGAGAGTGGACTCGAAGATCGAGAAAGGCGGAGAGCAGAGGGAAGAAATCGACGGCGTCTGACAGGGCGACAGCGCGTGTGTGACAATGCAGCCCAGGGTCTTTTTTGGGCTGCGGCGGCGGAGGGGCGGGCGGGAGACACTTTTTTTCAAAACGCGCTGTCTCCCTGCCTACTCTAATATAAGGCGAGCCGGGCCACCGCACTCATGCACTGCGTCTACAGTACAGCCAGCAGACGTCTGTTGGGCACGCCCCAGCCCGCGCCCGCTGAACGCTGGCTGCTGCTGCTGCCCGGGTTGCGACTGCCTCGCATCACCCACCTGCACCTGCCGTCACGAGACGGCGCAGTTCGAGGACCGCGCCCGCCATTGGTCGCGGCGCTGCGTCTGCTACACCACACCATGATGGAATGGCGCGTCTCGTTTCGCACCGCAGCAGCGAGGCATATGCACACCACGGGCGCACGACGTGATCCTCCAGCAGTGCTCGGTGCTGCTCAGCGCTGCTGCTGCTGGCCTGACAGCGACATTAGCCGGCTCCCCAGAGTGCGCTCATATGCCTCATACCAGCAGTCTCTGCGACCATCAAAACCAATTCCTACCGTGCCTCACCCTGCTGCTGATCGCCCGTCTGGCTACGCCAAATTTAGCCTCTGTCCGCACCAGTGTCTGCGATTGGCCCTCACTGCCGTCAGACTCATCAGGAGCCGTGGGAGCCTTACTGGCGCCAGACGAGCGGCCGTCCACTGCGTGAAACAAGTATGAACCAGCATCGTTTGGCCGTCGTTATGCGGCCTGCGAAACCGCATCCGCCGCGCCGCATAGACTCGAGCGACTCGACCAGCTCCTCACCGCTCCTCACCACCATCATGTTCTTTCAACGGGCGCGTCCCCGGCTCGCGCTCTAGCACCGAACAGACCATGCCCGTTTCGCCCTCGTCTACACCAGGCGCCCCTGTCTCCTGCCCTTTGTAGTCGTGGCTTGGCGTTATTTATGCGTATTCATCACCGCGTACTATCCTCCGCATCTCACGATGCGCCCGGTAAACGGTTTGCAGGCCCAGTCTTCCCTAGCTTCCTCTGCCCGATCGTCTTGATCGCGCATGCGACGTCATTGCTGAGCCGCACGTCAGTAAATTACCTCGAGTGCGTGCTGTCGCTGTGTGCTAGTGCACCGCTGGCCTGCAGATGGCCACGTCGACTCTGCAGGAACAGCGAAGCATTCCCAACCGCCGCGACAGTTCATTAAGTCCCGAAGCGACGCGAAAAAGCGCTGCGTCGCCACCGACTTGTTCGTCCAAGGGCTGACGGGCAATGCCTGTTTGGCTGCTCCGAGTCACAGTCTTCCAGAACGAGCCTACCCCACCTGGCAGCACGACATCCAACAGGACGCAGACAGCTGTGCAGCGCAAACTAGTCGCCTCGCCTCCGGGGCTTCCCGTCATCTGCTCACTCGTCGAGTCGTCACTACCCCACCTAGTTTCCGGTGAACAGACGCAAGCCATCGAGCCACCTACCACAGTCCGCTCTCGCGACACACGGCTTCAGTTCAATGCTGATGCGATGCATTGTCACATTCCAGTCGGAACCTGCTTCTCTTAAGAAGCATGCAATGACAGATCGACGGTTGCACTGCTTGCCAGTGTCGTCCCACGAAAGCTGACCTGCTGTGATTCTCTATAGTCCCTTGTTTCGCCCCCTCCGCATGCTGCCGACAATCAGCTAAAACATCTTAACGAATGGGCGACATGTATATTTGCCGGACGCCTAGCTGTACAACGATGCAGCACGACCGTCTGACCATGAAAATGGCGCGCTGCTGTCCAATGCTCCCACACCACTACTTCAATGCTGATCCTCGCTGTCCCACATCTGCTTTCTCTACCTGTCAAGCTTCATCTTCAGAGGTGTGACTACAAATGCAGCCCTACACTTTTTCAAGATGATATTTTGGCCGAGTGCCACCAAGGCAGACTTTCTTCTGCCTCGACAGCCGGCTCTGCAAGACCTCAATCCGCACCAACTACCAGGTCGCGAGGGGAGGTGTCACACACGTTGAGGGTTATGGTTGCACATACGCGGGTCTGCTGCAAGGTCGGACAGAAACATGGTCCAGTCATAGATGGCATGGTCCGAGGGATATCGTGATTGACTGCTGACTAACCTCACAGCTTCGACTGATGTCTCTGGAGGGTTTTGGTGAGGTTGGCTCTCGAACGCCACCTGCACATTGACCACCACTCGATTTCGCTTCTCGATACTGCAGCTTATCGCTATCCCTGTGTCCGATGCGATATCGGCAGCCGCGTGCGACATCAGCTTTGATTACACAAAGCTGGACTTTGGGTATGCATCGGCGACGCCTTGTACTGCACGTTGCATTCCATCTGTCTTTTGGCAAGCGTCATAACCTCTGATGGTTTTCGAAGCAATATCCTCGTATAGTTCTCACAACCCCAAATTTAGTTGGCCGTCAACACAAGGTCATCGTGACACCGAAATGCAACCACATCCCTTGGCATATTGTTTTTATAGTACTTGAGCAGAACAAATTATTCCTATGCATCTAGTCTTTTCCACCATCCCTGCTTTCCCAGCTCTTGCATGCACCTTTCAGCCTCATCCAGCAGTCGTCCACAGTACGTGCTCAATGCGGCTAGCGCCCACAAAAGGAACATGTGAACCGAGCACACTCAGCCCTACATGTCCGAATTTCTCCATCACGCTGTATCCACCAGACCACCACATGTTTTCCCCATCGCCATGTTCAGTAATAGTGCTATTTTGAACAATTACACACCTCTCAGACCCTTACTGCGTTTCCTCCCTAGTTCCTTCTGCTTCTGTCGAACCCCACTGCGCTGCTAAGTATCTTACTGTGTACACACTAACTAAATATTCTACTGTTATGTGACTCACCTCACCCAAGACATCATTGCAGCCCAAATTCTCCCGCCCACGTCCGCTGATTGGGTTCCAACAAAGCGGATATAGCAAGGCGTTGGTGCGGCTCGGTGTGGATGCCCAGTGTGGACCCACTTGAGGCGCTGGTGCAGATGGGGGATCCACCTGGCGGCTATTTAGGGCTGCAGTTGCGGACACGTTGGTGGTGTTTCGGTTCTTCTTTGCGCGTGAGGGAAGGGGAGGTTGCTTTTTAGAGGATTGTGGATTGTGGGTTGAGTCATGATGGTGGTGGTGATGAGACGTGGCTTTATGGTGAGTGGGAGGAAAGTTTTACGTGTGTTCATGAGGATGGCTTGGAGGGCGATGACAACTTATCTCATCCTAATATCTAATTTGTCTTATTCTATTCAAGTCTGTGGTGTCTGGTATGTCACTCACCAACCAACATCCTCACCGTGTCAAAATATCTAGTCTAGTCTACAATTTTTTCTGGACCCAGCATGCGAACTATTGTGGGCTTGGCGGTGTGGTAGGTTAAGCGAAGGTGCAATGTGGGATGGGGGCCTGAGCTGAGCGGAGCGGACGTGGATGCTGGATTGGGGTTACGGTAGGGCGGTAGGGCTGCGGTGGTCCAGGGAGTGGGATGGGTTGGGAACGGGAGGGGTATGGGTGGGTAGCTTGTAGCTTGAGTTCCTTAGGGGGGGTTGATGCTTAGGGAGGGTTATTTCACATGAGTCCACAGTTTGAATGTTGGTTTGAGACTAAACGAATGTGTGATGTATTGCACAGTAGATCTTTACATCGGAGAGCTTTGGTTTGAACAGACAGGGCGGAATGTGTGTTCAGAAGGGAGCATGGAGCTTGAGGAAAGAAGGTGAATGAGTGTAATTATGCCGGGTTTAGATTGATATATAGGTACTTGTGCCTGTTTGATCACAAGTCTGGGGCATAGCGAGAGGAGCCTTAATCGAAGGCAACCATCTAGGTTTTCGACTGAGAGCTCAGAGCGTGAGGATATGGGTCATCTGCTGACACCTTTCTTGTTGATATCTGAAACACAGCAGATGACCCTCTTGCTAGATGTGAAGCTGGGATCTCACACCCGTAGAGGCATTTCAAAGACATCTCAGAAGCGAAGTACTTCGGCAAACCCTCCTTCTATTGATCGCCTTCTTGTCGCTGGCTTGAGTGTCTGCATCCAGACTCTTCACTCTCTTGACGGCGGTATCATTGCGCTTCCTATCAGTACCCTAACAACCACATATACATCTCCGCCATCGACATATTTGCGCACTAGCACTTGCAGATGCATTAATCATCGCACACCTTCCAGTCAGACTTTCGTGTCGGCAAGCTCGAAAATTCAAAATGCGAGATCGCGGTACTGACGAGACCATCCAGCTAGACGCGGCCTCCGAAACCTTGAAGAGACGCGATCCAGGCGTATAGAAGCAGACAGTCGAGTATGGTGAGTGCTGCTCTCATCAACCACAACCCAACACAACGGGCTGACAAACCTCTCAGTGACCGCAAAACAGCCCATGTAGCAGCATGACGCCTGCGCCGCGCTGCTCGCAGCCCCCAAACGCCAAAGGTCAGCAACCGCAAGGAAGACGGAAGTTCGCTCTACTCTCCCATCACCGTGGACCAGCTACCGGGCACAACTCAGGCAGTTCTGCCCGCACAGGCTTCAGACCAGGGCGATGTCGTGCTGGTACCTACGTGTCGGCGACGAGATCGAACAGGCCGCCATGGGCCGTCCATCTAGCTGGTAAACAATTTCATAGCGACTTCAGCGAGACGCAGGGCTGTTGCAGACAAGGTGCGCATGCAAGAGGCACGACCGGCAGACAGGCGCAGTAAGAGCAGTGACGGCACATGTGGTGGTGTTAGTGCAAACTATTCCGGCCAGAGTCGGGAGGGTCCCGTGCGCCGTATATGTCTTGAGTAGATAGCAATCCTTAGCGGAAGCAGGATGATGGATGGCATGGTCACCTCTTCTAATTCATGTCCTGCACAGTGTCCAGCAGCCAGGACCAGTGACGAATCGTTTGCAAGAATGGTTGGTGGCAGAGGATTCAAATTGATGACGATGACAGAGTACCCGAGTTCCAGGTGTAACGTGCACTCGACTGACAGTGTCAGTCGAGAAAATAGCCTAATATCTACTACGTGTTACACACCTTTGAGCATCAACTTTGCTGACTGTGTGTGGTATGTATTCTTCTCGCTACTACCTAATTTGCAAATCCTCTAAATTTAGAGATATACAGTTGTGCACTACGAAGTAATAGTAACTAAGCCCTGGGCACGAAGAGGGTGGCTTGGAGTTCGCGAAATGGACTGACACTGTCAGTCGAGAAAACAGCCTAGTACCTACACGCTTCTTAGTAATAACCTCACTGACTGTATGTAGCATGTATTCTGCTCGCTACTTACCTAGTTTGCTTATTCCGTCTGGAAATAAATACTGACTTCGTACCTGAAGCTGAGAGCATGGATGCGAGAGGTACAAACTGGGGATGTCGATTGCAGATCCAAAGCATGTGGCGACGTTTGCAATCAACGTCAACAAGCGGTTGTTTGACATGATCTCTTTGAAGCCACTGTATACATGGAGTATCTGGATGAGCTTCAGTCATAGTAGGAGTGTTATCTGATGTTTTTATCTCGAGTCGAGGAGGCTACGATAGGATCTTGAGTGGCACTAATGGGCTGATGTGCAGCTGATGTTCAACAGGTACCGATCCCAGACGCCAAACTCTGAAGGATCCTGATAAGCTATGAGCTAAAATCTGGTGTCATCTGTTCTACTCTTATAGCAGCGAAACGAGCTTCGGTAGTGTATGAAGGGGCAAAACAATGATGGGTGAGGGTGAGTATGCTTCGTGATCCTTCGCTGTCGGGTCTCATAGAACCATCATCTGGCTAAGCATATGTCACAAAAGATACTTCAACTATGAAGAACAGACATCAAGAGATAGTGAATGAAGTATGAACATGATATGGGAGAACTAATGAAGGTAGAATTGAGGACTATCTAAATCTGGCGACCAGCGCATAGAATCCACACCCAAGCCAAACCCAAACCCCATTCATGTCATGCCCAGATAGGCCATTGCTTGTCGTCGCCTCAGATCGACATTGTATGCCGCATCTTCTGCGATCCTAGCCCGCACAGCGGGAGGAGCGCGGCGCAGAAGACCCCGGGAAGGCCTCGAACTCGGACCAGCCGAGGGGCCGAAGCCGAAGTCGATGGTGGGTGGTGGTGGTTGTGGTGGTGCGGAGGATGATGCAGGCGCCTGCGCCTGCACCATTGGAGGAGGTTGTAGGAGGGAGGGTGGAGGGAGAGGAAACGGCAACGGGAGTCGTTGCGTCTCGCGGCAGCTCAGAGCGAACTGCTCCGCGAAGGAGAGGCGTGGCCAGGGAGAGGGAGGTTTTGTGTCGCCGCACACAGCCCAGCGAAATGCTCCGAGAATGAAGGGAAGTTGACCGGTGGAGCTGCCTGCAGCTCCACACGAGTCGGTGGAGGAGGAAGAAGAAGAAGAAGAAGAAGAAGAAGAAGAAGAAGAAGAAGAAGAGAAGGTTGAGAAATGGGACCAGCCCAAGTGTCGGCGGGAGGGAGTGGTGGGAGTGAAGCCGGAGCTTCGTTTGCCAACGGTACAGAGGTATCGTGAATTGGAGCCCGAATAGTGGGAGGCGGTGGTGCAGGTACATTAGCTGGGGATTGCTTCGAAAGCTCAACCTGACTAGCAGGCATGTTGCTCTCCCCGTCCTCGCGCAGCTGCTGTTGCCGTGCTTCGTACGCCCCTTTCGGGTACGCACGCCACCGCCAGCCCAGAATCGGGTCGAAGTCACGATATATGCGACCGTTTTTGGCTTCGTCGGCTTCGTCCAGGAAGAGTGGCTTGCGGTCGAGATTTCGCCTTCATGCCGGCCACGACAGTACCGGAGTACTGGTGGCGAATGGTGCGGCAGAGGAGGCACCAGAAGAAGGAAGAGGAGACCGGGTCCAAGGGCGGGAGCGAGCCAAAGCGCGGCGAATTCGACGAGGAGGACCAGCCTCCTTGCGTCGTGGTGGTGGTGACAGCGGACCAGCCGCTGGAGAGGGAGTGGGCGCCAGAGGGTCCTTCAGCTCGCAAGCCAGAAGGCTCAAGAGAAGGAAGATGGCGAGGAAGAGGAGGAGTGACTCCATTGTGATGTGGTGTGATGTGGTATGGAGAGGAAATGGAGTTTGTGATCTAGAGAGCGTTGAAGTGGTAGCAAAGAGGGTACATATACCTACGGGACGGCAGCCCGAAAGCCTGCACAACAGGAACGTGGCTATTGTGCTCAGGATCAATAAGAAAACTCCAAGCCGTCTTCACTTACTCTTTGAAACAATAGGAGGACAATAGAAGTCGAGGTGAAAGCTTGTTGCGAAATTCGAACTTTCACTTACAGTAAGAAGTACAATAAGAGTTGCACTCGAGGTGACTGGCCGACTATTGTGCGCGGCCCATGCAAGTAGGCCAGCAAGATATCTCAATAGCTCCGGGATGTTGCCATATCCTGGTGAATACGATGCTGTCCTTAGAGCCAATCACATTGCGCATACTTCTTCCTGGAGGTGGCGCATACCTTTGCGTCTACAAATGTTGGACTCTGAGTAGGTGTAGTACAACAGGATGAAAGATAATCGGGGTCGTGTTTAACGAGTCTCGGATGGAGCCTTGTTGATATGAACCTGATAGGGAACGTAACTTGAGTGCAGCAGCGCAACCGGAATGCAGATGTTTAAAGAACCTGAGATATGCGCTTGCGTGGAATAGAATACTTTCGTCGTTGACTATGAAGATGTCCTGCGCAAAGGATATTGTATGGACTGCGACTGAGACCATGCTTGTTTAGTGCCAGTGCACTAGTGGATCGCTTCTCCGACTACCCGACAGGCTAGTACGAAAGAATCGTGGAGTGAATGTCAGAATCTGTCGGGAACTTCTACATCAACGCAGCAAACATGAGTGAAAATGTTTGTCTTTCGCTACGTGCAAGCGCACCATTTGGGTCAAGGCACTACCGCCAGCAAACTTACCATCCCTCTTTTCCGCCCATCCCACCACGCGCCTCAACTCCCATCTCTCAACCATGGAAGCCGCGAACATACCGCTGCCCGACTCGCCTGACATGGAACCATTACCAGCGGTCACCTCCGCAGACTCCGCCATGTCCCCCAGCCATGCTGCCTCCGCACAAGAGCCCCCGGGCGGCTTCTTCACACTTGGTCGGCGCGCCGCGACCGCTGCCCTCGACATCTTCGTCCCCGCTCCCGTGCGACACGACTGGGCTATCATCCTCGCCATTCTTTACACCATATTCATTGCCTATCCCGCACATTACCGCTACGGCTTCTTCGCTGTCATCACCTCGATCTTTGTCGCAGAATGGCAGTTGCCAGGGTGCTGCTTCCCTCGCCCACAGCACGTGACAAATGCCCTCATCGGCTTCTCGTGCGCCGGGCTCTTCGTGCTTGGTCTCTTGGCCTTCTCGGAGTGGCGCGAGACTCACACCTGGCCCTGGCAAAAGGATGGCTGGGTGTGGCCGTGGCAGAAGTGGTTATGGGAGGGCACCGCGTATGATTTGGGTGCAAGTACCAGCACAGTGGCAACCTCGCGAGGCAATCAGTCGCCAATGACCTTTCCGACACCTCAAAATGTCTTCCTCGCTGGGTCCGGATCGATTTCGAATACACGGACAGCAGCAACGCCTCCGGATACCACCTCCGCTGGCGCCGCCAGCCGCACTCTCCTCAATCAAGGCAAGGGCTTTACATTCACCATGCCCCCTCCAACAGCCTTCAAGCGTCCTATCATCATTCCGCCCACTCCTCAACTCCCAGGTGGCTTGCGACCAACCCACCTACCTCCCCCAACACCCGCCGAGATTCACAAGTCTGGTATCTTGGGAGAGTCACCTATGCCACCCAAGTTCAATCACTTCAGCGGTGAAGGCTTTGAGGCGCGGAAGTCGAACCTCGAAGCTATTGCGGAGTGGGATCGTAATCCGGGGACGCCGCTGAGGCTGGCAGGACGGGACGTTGTGCCTGAGAAGCGAAGCGCTACCGGGGAGGATATTCATGGGATCTTGACCAAGAAGCTGCGTTCACTTGATGAGCAGCATGCTTTGGAGGGGAGCGTCGATGAAATGTCTGGGGATCTGTTGTCTCGAGGGAAAGGCAAGGGAAAGGCGGTTCTGGAGGAGCCTGAGGGCGAGGCGGAGGAGGGTGAGAATATGTAGATTGGAATAGACAGAGCTGATGTTGGAGCTTGACAAGATGGATAGAATCCAGTTTTTGAGCGTTTGAGTTCGATGTAATAACCCCACACACCAGCTTCTCATCACGCACACGCAGTATCAATCTGGTGATGCATTCACAATCGTACTCCACAAACTTTGTCCACGATCACAACCCATCCTACAATCCCCATCCCGAAGCACGTGTCTCATAACCAATTTGCCATCTTGCTGTTCTTCACAATTCCATCTCCTCTATATCCTCCCTCACCTCCCTTCTCCTCCCCACCCTCAACGAGAAGAAACCAAAATGTCCACCTCAACGCCCACTGCAGCCACATCCACCTACGCCACCCAAACTACCCTTATCCTCTCCTCCTACCCCAACCCATCTCCCCACCTCCGCTATCGGGCCTACATCAAAGACCTACTCAACCCTCTCTTCTCGCCCCCTCTTCCCTCGAACCAACTCACCTACCTGACCCTCGTGCTCAGTATCAAGGCCCACGAGCTCACCGTATCTAGTCCCCACAATATCCAGGACGACGAGCAGCAAATGGAATACGATATGGCTGAGACAGGTACGAGGTGTAGCACGGGGCTATATATTGTGAAGCAGGCCAAGTCATATGTGGTGTTGAAAGGCGCGGACGGTGAGAATCAAGTTGATGCAATGAGGTTGTTTGTGGATGAGGTGGAGAGGGTTGGGGATTTGATGGTGGGGGAGTTGAATGCGGGAGGTGGGGATGCGGAGGAGGAGGTAGAGGGGAGTGATTAGGTACGATGGAGATGTTGGGCTGAGGTATGTGGTGGATGGTGGATGGTTTGAGTTTTGATGGGAGCTGGAGGATAGTGGAGGATAGATAGATAGGCATGCAGTGATAGATGAGCGAATGCAAGCAATCAGAACTCGTTTGCAACAACATGTTTTTGCCGTAGCTTCGTATATGAGAGAGAGGAAACGATCTACGCATCTAGCTTTCGTTGTCCCAGAATTTCTTATCAAGATGGCACCTAAGGCCCAGGTACAAAGGTAATAACTAAGATGTGTAATGGAAATAGAAATAGTTGACGAAGCAGTTGACTTTACTCTTTCAAAGTCGTTTGACACTGGCAGACGACACTCCTGACCCTAGCCAACCGCTTCGTCCCTGGAGCTTGACTCACCAAGGACTGCGTACGAAGTGCCTGTACACGGTGATAGCTGAACGCGGGACTGCCAGTGTCAGGCCATCTTAACTGCTACTGTTAGCTGAAGTGACTCTACACAGAAGCTTTCTCGACAGCTACTGCCAGTCCAACTCAAGAGCTACTGTCAATCCAACCCAACAGCTACTACTAGCCGTATTACTTCAGATAGTACCTTTCTCGACTGCCCCTGTCAGTCGAGGATCAAGCCTTCCAAACCACTCTCAAAAGTCAACTACAATATACAAAAAGCAGTAAAGTCCCTCCCCCATTGCCCTCTCCGCACATGTCTCACCATCTAACAGCTCATCACACTCATCATAAATATGTATCTCCAGCTTCCGCTATTGGGTGGTACAACAGCAAACCGCCGTCATCCGAGTTGTCTCTCCTTTCAGAAAGAACTGGATTTGGAGATTGTGGAGGTTATAAGCTATATGAGAGGCTTGACTTGATCATTGCTGCCTGAGGCTCTGGTGATCGGATTTGTTCAAAGATCATGCCCAACAGTCACGTCGCCTCCTCCAAGTATACTCACGTGTATAAGCACCGTCACCTGCCACAACGTCTATTTGCCATATTCGTATCTCCATCTTCCCTTCCTCCCAGCACTTCCTACCTCCCTCCCATCTCCACCATGCCCTCCCCACTCCCAAACCCTACCCCACCCTAACCACCACCATCTCCCAGCACCTCAACCCCCTCTCGCCCCTCCTATCCTACCGCGACCCCATCGCCGGATCCCTCTTATACTTCCTCGAACTCCCCCACAACCGCGCGCAGCTCGCCTACTTCGCGCTCATCCTGTCGATCAAGACGCACGAAGTTGCGGTTTTGAATAAGCTTAGTATAGATAGCGACGGATTGCAGATGAGGACTAGTGTTGTGGAGAAGGGGAGGGGGTGTAGGGCGGGGTTGAGGTATGTTGAGAAGGTGGATGGGAAAGAGAAGGAGTATGCTATCTTGGTGGGTGCGGAAGGGAGGGATGATGCGGAGGCGACGGGGAAGTTTGTGGAGGAGGTAGAGAGGGTTGGAATGTTGGCGGCGACTGAGGGTGATGGGGAGGGTGGGGAGGGTGGTGATTAGAATGGTTGTTCGAAGGGGGGGAGGTTGATGATCAAGTGACGGTAATGAGGCGTTAGGAAGGGGCTTGTTTTGAGGGGTCGTGCTTTGGCGGGTTTGGGCCAAGTTGGCAATATGTCGCGAGAAATTCACTGACGAGGAATCGGTCGGAGTGATCAAATTTGTATGGGCTCTATGTCTATATATGAGTATGAAATTGAGATCCGAGAGACATGTGATACATCATTCGCTGTGAATACACTATCCGATGTTGGTAAGAGAATCCTTTCAGGACTGAGGAGCCTCGCGGACATGACGATAGATCTTCCAGTCCCCGGGTTCAATCTTCCTTCGCTTAGCTTCAAGCCGTGCCGTCACACTCTCTCCTTGCATCATGGAACCTCTGTCACCCACAATGTCCATCAGCTGTGGACTGCCCCAGATTTCCCGCTCCGGTATGGTGTCCTGCTCCCATAAGATTTCAACATGCGGCGGGATGTACTTGAGCAACCACTCGAGTGTCTCATTCCGCTGCTGCGCAACACGAGCAAGTGCCTTTATGGGCCGAACGGGTGTGGGGCCAAGGGTAATGACAACGGTTGCGAGATTTGGCAGCAGTGCGATGATCTGCTGCATTGGATCGGTGACTGATTTTACGAGCTGGTACTGACGTGGCTTAAAGGTCTGTTCCGAGAAGTGAGCCACTGTGACCTCCAGTTTGGTGAAGAGAGAGCGCGTCTCTGAGTTCATGACTGCCAGCGTCTCATAGTATCTTGAGATGTATTCGGTACTCAGCATCTGGCTATTCTTATCGCGAGCCAACAGCATGAATAGGGTGCGATTCTCGTAAAAGTACTTGCTGACTTCACTGTGTAGCTGCTTGTTGGTAGACATGATATCTAGGCGTACGCGTGGCGGCTTGTGCTCGCGTGTGGGCTGGTACAGCAGGGCGATGTGCGGTTCGCGTGGGAGGATGTGCGAGTATATTTGTAGAGCGAGCTCAGCCGGCAAAGACAGGAAGGGGAACGGTTTGACTGAAAGTTGTTAGCGGAGAAGGAGCTATCTGCGGAAGGACGCGCCTTGGTCTTCGAGCGCACGATAGAATTCATCGAGCTTGGTTCCACATAGTTGGTCAATCTTGCTCAGCAGAGGGCGCAAGTCGGAGAAGGTAGGATCTACGCCTTTTCTAAAGTCTGATACTTTGTAATGGTTGAGGGGAAAGCGGCCTTCCCGAACGGCGGCGTAGGCGGCAATGTAGACTCCAGGAATTAGGTCTGCGCGCGCAATGCTCTTCACTAGAAGATAGAATTCTTCTGATCCATCTACATATATCTCTTCATGGAAGGGTCGCGCTTGACATGCGCTGTTCAGGGTTGCGACATCAACGCCGGGCGAGAGCTTGTCATCGAGAGCTTGAAGCTTCAACTTAAGTTGGGCAGCATCAGTCACAGTAAAGCGCTCGGCAGCGGGAATCTGGCGATACTGGCGCGGGATGGAGGACGACCTTGGGCGATAGAGCTCCATTCTGCTCAAGTCATGTTGGTGTCTAAATGTTGATGATGTCGCGCAAGAGATGGAGTGGTGAATGGCGGAAGTGTGCCCCGCACGCTAAGATTAGATCAGATGGATCGACAAACGGCCCGCCTCGAAGCCTGTGACGTGGGTTGCGTTGTGCTTCCGGTGCACCTTGCATGTGTCAACAGTCACATGTCGTAGACCTGTTTTCTGCTTCACCAACAAGACTGGGGTATATGTGCATGTATCCTCCTCAATAAGTCGCCCACCACGTCGATCCTACGTATTGCACAGAGGACGCCCCTCGCGTTCCATCGTCATCGCCCGCCCTGCGCACCGCGAATCTTGTCCTTGAGACACAGCTACAGTACCTTGCTAGACCGTCTGCGTAGCCGCTATACAACACCGACCCTCGACCGCATGTCTGCACCAGACAGCAAGCAGGGCTTCCTCGCTAATCTGTCGCCATGGGGCTCGCGTGCTACCACACCCAAGCCGCCGCCCACACCAAGAACAACAGAAGACAGAGGCAGGGAGGAGGCGAAGGCGAAGGAGCGTGAGGCCGCTGTTCTGGGCTCACAGCGAGGAGGCGACCATGTCGTCGACCGGAGACACAGGCTGAGCCTGAAGAGATATCCGCAGGACTGCCCCCCACTCAAAGTGCGCTGGTATCATTCTGTCGACGTGCCCAAGAGAAAGCCGCTCTCTGCCCATGGAATGGCACCCGACACAGCGCTACCAAAGCCCAAAAAATGGATCCCCTTCAGCGAGAGCGACTCGTACGCCATTGAGACGGCTTTCCAAAAGACCGCCGACGATGCCGATGCCGCCGAATCGCGAAAGAGCGCGCCTTCCCCAGCCACACCGGCCACACCCGACAAGGAAGGCACCACCGACAAGGCAACCACCACCAAGGTATCTGTCAATGAGGACTACCTGTTCGATGTCGAGATTGAGACGCGCGAGCTGGCCCCAGCATATTGGCTAGGCCCTGTGTACGATGTCAAGCGGGGCACTTGGTTTACAACCGACGGCGAGGCTGTCGACGAGAGTCTGGCCATGCAGCTAGAGGAAGGCTACCTCAAAGTGAAGCCATGGAAACTTGACAAGCCCGAGGAGAAGCGCTCTGCCTCCCAGCCACGCGCAAGACCGACCTCAATGGGTCCGTCTGTAGGAGACGACTACCGCAAAGAGCTGGCCAGACTGAATCGCGATTCGACGTCCAATCCTGTCACTCCCAAGACATCCTTCGACAGCTTGCGCAAGGAGGCTGCCCGCCAGCAAGGTGAATCTGATAAACTAGAACCCCCTGCAGCATCTGCTGCACCCGCCGACTCTCCACGCACCCATAGGCTCTTCGGCGCCCACATGAATTCTACTGTAACATATCAAGATGAGACAACCGCCTGGCTACTGACAGATGACATGTGGTCGCGCATGGGAAGCACCCTGTACCAACGTTTTGCTGGCGGTGCACATTTTGCTGGCTACAAGTATGTGCGAGGATACCAAGACCTCAAGGACAAGAAGCAGCCAAGTTCTGCCAAAGACTCCGCCAAGAAGAAGAAAGAGGCCGACCGACCTGTTACGCCCTCGCTTGCGTATGGCTCGGACCATGGAAAGGGTCGGTCAGCTGGGGAGTCGGATAACGCCTCCGACGCTGAGACGACTGATAATGAAGCGAGAGCGGAGTCGCCTACGCAGACACGGAGGAGAAATCTGGAAAGGCAAATGTCCTCGTTGATGACCTCTTCCAAAACCGAGTACGAACGAGAGCAGGAAGAAGAACAGCGGAAAAGGGACGAGAAGGAGATGCGCGATGACTACAAGACGCAAGACAACCGCGACCAGGGTCGTGATATCGAACACTTATTGCTCATCACACACGGTATTGGACAGCGACTGGGGATGCGAATGGAAAGCATCAACTTCATCCATGACGTAAATACCATGCGCAAATCTTTCAAATCAGTCTACGCCGCCTCGCCAGATCTACAAGCGCTGAACGCAGAAGTCGAGTCCGAAACCAAGAACAACCGCGTTCAAGTGATACCGATTGTCTGGCGACATCTGCTCGACTTTCCGCAACAGTCTCTCAAGCACAATCGAAAAGAGCACGATCTCGGCGATCTTGACCATGAAGACCACGAGTATCCGAACCTTGAAGACATTACAGTAGAGGGTGTGCCCGCAGTGCGTAACTTCCTCACCGACCTTGCGCTAGACATTCTCCTGTACCAGAGTCCAGCGTACAAGGGTCACATCTCGCGTATCGTTGTTAACGAGCTTAATCGAGTATATCGCTTATACAAGGAACGCAACCCCAACTTCAAAGGCAAGGTCAGCCTTGTCGGTCATTCTCTGGGATCTGCCATCATGTTCGATATCTTATGTGTGCAGAAGGATGCACAGTCACGATCGAGCACCTCGAGTAAGAGTCGGCGCAACACAGAAGAAGGGCTGAAGCTTGACTTTGAAGTGGAAGATTTTTACGCATTAGGTAATGTGAATGACATCCCAACTCTTACCCGACTAACACAATATAGGGTCACCCATTGGGCTGTTCCAGATGTTGAAGGGCCGGACGATCACTGCTCGTCCTTCCAAGCCATTTGTATCCCCCAAAACACCAGGAGATCCACTCGATGACCCCTTCTCCGCCACAGCAGAAGAGCAGGAGCATGCTTTCGACATCACCACCTCGTCGCCATTATGCAAGCAGATATACAACATCTTCCATCCGACAGACCCAATCAGCTACCGGGTGGAACCTCTCATATCACCAGCAATGGCAAGCATCAAAGCGCAGCCTCTACCATACACCAAAAAAGGGATATTCGGAGCACCAGCTTCGCAAGGACTGACCGGCATTGGTGCTCGTGTGAATCAGAGCGTGAACGAGTTCTGGAGCTCGCTCGGCTCGGGGATCGGGAGTGCTCTACTCAATCGTAGTCTAGGCATCTCAGGCACCGATGTCGCCAACTCGAGCAACGCCGCCTCCGCACAACGCACCTCTCGCCCCTTATCCATCGGAGCCACTCCAGGCGCGACTGCCAATACCGGATCGATGGATCCCAATGAACCGACTATTGCATACATCAACGAAGAACGCCGAAAACGCTTAGGTCAAGAAACAATTGTGCCGGGTGAAGACGGAGAGCACCCACCCACGCTCATCGAATCGGAAGTGGAGACTCTCTTCGCTGGCTTCCAGAAACGCCGAAAGAGCAATGCCGCCAGCGACGATGGCTCCAGGAACGTAGAAGCCGATCTTGAGTGGCAGGAACTCGAGGAGAAGAGCCGCAAGCTGAAGAAAGAGGAAGCGAAAGTCCGCAGTCTGAACGGGAATGGGAGGGTGGATTATAGTATCCAGGAAGGTGTAAGTCTCCACCATTCATTCTCGACTCGGTATGTTGTGAGAGAGTGTGATTGTTAACGATTATGTACCAGGCTTTCGATATCTCACTCTTGGCTAGTATCGCTAGCCACCTTGCGTACTGGGCCGATGAGGACGTGAGCCATTTTATGATTTCGCAGTTGTTGGCGAGACATCGCGTGTTCAAGCCGAAGGAGTAAGTGTGTGTGTGTTTGTATCTGTGGCCGTGTTTGAAGCACAGTAGAGGAGAGAGAGAGAGGATTGGCGATATACCCCAGCTTAGAATAGATTAGTTTTCCCCCACGCGAGAAGAATGCATATACCACTTCTATACCTTGAACATCAAGAATGATAGATTCATATCTCATATCCTATGCGTAATTCCAAACTCCAATAATGCATGCATGCAACTCCAATAATGCAATTCCAACGCCCAGAATGAATGCTCCCAACACACCAAATACACACGCATGTATGAATTGACTCCTCACCCCTCCACATCCCCAACCCTCAACCACCGCTCCTCCAACCCCCAAACCACCAACTCCTTCACACTCCCCAACGCCCCGTCCCGCCCTAGCGCAACGGGACATAGCCTCTCGCTTACTTTTTTCAACACGTTGTGGAGCTTGAGGGCTTTTTTCTTGATTTTGGTTGGGTCTAGGACGTGCACACTGTCCTCGCCATTCATGCCGTGCTCGCTACGCTCGACATTCGCCATTATCTGCTTACTCGATAGAGACGAAGGGATAGCGTCGAGGGAGGAGAGGTGGGTGAGGAGTTTGTGGAGGAGGAAATGTGCCCAGACGAGGTTTGTTTTGGGGTGGAATTGTTTCCAGGGATTTTCACACTGCTCAATTCTCGCAGTCCCACTTCTTGATGTAGTTTTCACCGGTGAAGAGGGCGCGTCGTCCTCGTCGAAGCGGATGTGTGTGTTCTTGCGTGGTGAGCGGCGGGGGGTTGCTGGGGCTTCGGACTCAATCTCGGGGGTGGTAGGACTTTGTTGTTGGAGGGGGTTGTTGAAAAGCGCGGCGCCGCGCATGTATCGGTAGATTTCGTATTGGTACTCTTCGCTTGCGTCGCCTTCGAAAATCGCTAGGTCTTTGTTGAGGTCGAGCCAGGCGATGTCGGGCTCGGATGCATCGGGTGCTGAAGATGATGAGTTTGCGGTGCATGCTGATGCTGATGAAGATCGTCTCGATGGCGAGGGCAACATCTCAGCCCGTGAGAGCGTGTAGTCGATAACTGTCGTTTCGAGCCCAGTGAATCGAAATTTGCGCTTTATGGGGTCCTTGACGGTAACGTTCGTAACATCCCCTCCACTTCGTGATGATCTCACGCAAATGTTCCCCATATGCAGATCCCGATGCTCAAACTTGCATGCCTCCTCCGCCTTCGCGACACTAAGGCACACTCCCCAGAATACATCCCATACTTCCCATATCGAGCTCAAGCCACCATTCTCCATGATCTTTTCGCAGTCCGTGCCAGCATCTTGCATCTCGACAATAGCCCAAAGCTGCGTATCCTCATAGCTCGTCTTCTTGCTTGGGTCTGGGAACTCGCTCTTCTTCCCGCGTGGTCTCGCTTTGTTCCAGGACTTCCAGGCATCGGCAAAAGCAGGCGACGGACGGCCTTGGAGGATAGTGAGATCCCGGAAGTTGGTGAAGCCGGGGATGTGGTTGAGGTTCTGGAGGAGTTTGACTTCGGAGAGGACGTCTGCGATGTCTGACTTCCACACGTCATTTTCTTCTCGCTCGGCCATTTCTTTCGCTAATTGTCCCTCACGGTCTCTAACTGCTCGGGTTTGTAATTGACATGGGTATGGTGCGTTTGGAGGGGTCTTGAGGGCTACGACTTTCAGGACCGATTCCTGACTAGAGGCATTGGCCGAGTTGAGTGATGATAGGCGATAAACTTCTGAGAACGAAGCCTCTGCGATCTTGGTGATCTCAAAATGGGGTTCGAGCTCTGATGACCAGTGTTCGAAAGGCACGATTTTGTTGCCATAGCTGAGTGAGGTTAGGGGAGAAGCGTATGTGGAGTATATATCATCCGGCTCGGGAGTCGCTTCCGGTGTAGGAAGACCATGCCCACGCGGTGTTGCAGGTTTGCTCTTTGTTGACTTGGACTTTTGCTTGCTTCTTGATGAATGTATCTTGGGTGTTTTTGTAGAGATGTCCTCCGTAATCTCAATACCTGCGCGATATTCGTTGGCATCGCAGGTCTGCAGGGCCACGCGCCGTTTCGGTTGGCGGGCTGGTATCACGACCTGTACCTGCGTCGTCCTCAATCTAGGGTGCTCTGCTGAGTCTGTTGCTCCATGCTCCGCATTTCCGGCTTGTGTGTCCTGGCTTTTCTTTTCTTCGATCCTGTCGCCCTTCGCTGATGCCTTCCGTGACCGACTTCTCTTCTTTGCATCGCCTTTCCCCTCAGGCTGGACTTGTGCTAAGCTCAGGCCCTGCAGCCCTCTCTCTAACCCTGCCAATGCATCGTCTTGTGTAGATTCGGACGCCGCGTCCTCCAGCTGCGATCGCCAATTTTCATTCGTGTCTACCCCGCGCTTCTGCACATCTTGTGCGACGGCTTCGTCCTTTCGTGGTGATATAAATTTCGAGAAATTGGGCGCTGCAAGCTGCGTGTTCTTTTTTCTACCGTATACTTTTGGAGGCATTTTGCGGGGTTGAGCGAGCGTTATGGCGGCGGAGCTGTGCAGTCGTTGAGTTTGGCGGTGTGAACAAGGGTCCGGATGTGTTTGCGAATTTCCAAATTCGGCTACGTTGGTGGGGCAACCACGAGAACGCACGCGAATGATAGCATGACGTCTGTAGTGCACGTTTCACTTCAATGTGAAGAAGTGGTACTAAGCATAAGAAAGACCTCGTATTTGGTGATGTGTATAGTCTGCATCGTAGCAGACGGCACTCGTCTAACAACTTGATACAATGCTCGGTAGATTTTTTTACTTATACGAAGGAGCTGGTTTTTAGTGATGCACCGCGCATGCCCGCTCGCTGAGATTACTGACCTTTGCCGCACTCGCAGTGTAACTAGAAATTATTACCCGTAACCCTGTAGTGCCTTATGCTATTATTAAGAGGTTACTGTATAGTTTATAGGTACGCGTAGTACTTTTAGGTAAGTATTGTGCACATGAGATCTTGTAGGATGGCCGCAGCAGTGCATCACTAAAAGCCACCTCCTTCGTATATGTAGCAAATTTACGCCGTAGTAAATTGTTCTAAACTCCTGGCTAGGGCGTGCATGGTATACGGCACATCACCAGAAACGAGCTCCTTCATAATATATTCGATTGTTTCTGCTCTACTGCAGAGCTTCGTGGACTACAAGATCGCATCATATCTGCTTCGCTAGAATTACGTTTACAATCATCTCATCAAACCTGCGGCGAAGCCTCGCTCACAGGCACAATTCAACAGCCAATTCCATCCTGTACAGCTCTACCACTCGACGATTGTCTAAGCTTTCCACCGCATCCTCTGAGCACTTGTTGTGATCCGCGGCGCGATGTACGAGAAGTTGTCTCATCTCGTCGTTGGAAAGCGGGGTCTGGCTCCGGAGCAGTGAGGGGTACACACCATGCTTCTTCAATGGTGTTGTCGCTGTTCAACAGCGGCGGGCGTATTCGTGTCACACGGTCAAGCTCTAGCTCTTCTCGTACGATCGATGCTGGTCCAATGACTGCTTTCCTTGTGCGGTTTGCCAGAAATCGAGGCTTGCAATGATGTCGTTGCCCAGCTCGTCTTCATATGCATACAAAATCTAAGAAGGTCAGCAATGTGAGTTTTAGTTGAAGGATTGATAAACTTACTTCTCTTGTTGAAGTATGTAGCCACCTGATGTTCTTCGCTGTTACGATGTGCACCAAGCCGCCACTCTCCATATGCCTAATTTCGATGAAGCTCGGCTCAAAAGCAAGAATGTAAGGATTGAAGATAGCAAAAGCCTGAGGCGTGCCCTCCCAGGTGATCTTCCAATCCGGTCGTGCTCGCCAACCATTCCTGTTGACAAAGAACGAGTAATCCGTGTAGCAAAGCAAGAACTCGCTTGCCATACGTTCGATGTGAATTGGCTTGATGTTTTCCTTGCGTACGACAAAGTCGAGCGAGGTATCGGCTTGGTCGAGCAGCGACTGTGTCTCGAGAGTCTCAAGACTGACCACTTCAAAGCCACGAGCACAGCCAACGCAAAGCTTGGAGCGCAGGAAGTGGATCGATGTCGACTCGGTAGGAATATAGAACTCCTTGTATGGCTTGAGCTGGTCTTGTCCTTGTGATAGCATCTTGGCAAATCCGGACTTTCTTGCCTTTCCGGCCATGTTGTCTTTCGGTTCGTACACCTTGATCGTGGTTGACAGGGCAGAGGTTTTGACGGTTGCCACGAGGTTGTTCCCGACACATATGCCAGCCTTGAAGAAATTGGCGTGGCAAATCTTGCGTGGTCGCTTGACAATAGCTTGGCTATCATCGGGGTCCAGGGCTTCTGTGGAGTACGAGTAGAGCGTTTTGTCTGCCAAAACCAGAACGATCTGGTGCTGCTCGAGGACATCGATCTGCGTAACGCCCTTGCAGTCCAAGACGCGGCGTGGTTTGATCGAAGCGTCCTTTGCCTTCCTCTCAACAACGTAGACACCCGCATCCGTGCCCAGTGCCATCTTACGGCCACCGTCCATGGGAACGGCACACGTGACCCTGATAGCTGGAGTAAAGAAGCCTTCGTTGATGATAGTCTTGGTGAAGATGTTGCTCCGCTCGCGCAAGGTGCGCTGCTGGGACTCGATGTGCTCCATCCACTTCTGCTGCGAAATGGGCGTACTTGCGTAGAGTGTCAGCTCGTAGCCGCCTTTGCCGAGATGCTTGAAAGTAATAGGATAGCCCTGTTGCTTCGTCGCGTCGTTCTTTGGAGTCGCTGCAGCAATGGCTCTTGCGCCCATCAAATTGGCAGATGGTCGCTTGGATATGCCCAGCTTCGGCATAATCTCGTCCATCTGTGTGATGACGAGCAGTTCAAGTGGAATGGGCTTCTTGTAGACCTTTTGCTCTTCGCGCTTGTTCACCGTCTTGGCGCGTACCAGGAGGACGGCGTGATCGAACAGGTAACATGTGATATCCCCCGTCGTTTCTGTCGGAGTCTTCTTGAGGTTGCCCTTGAAGACCAGTTGTCGGTTCTCATCAGTCAGCTTGAGGTCAACGTACTCTCCCGGCCTGAACTTCAAATCCTTGTTGAGTTGCATCAAGTTGAAATGATTCTCTGCTTTGCCTGATTCCATGTTGACCTTTGACAGCGTTTCCTTGATGATCTTGATGACCTTTGGAATATCCTCCTTGTCTGGATCTTCGTCTGCTGTGTACTTTACGATATTCTCCAGGAGCAGAGGGTATCGAGCCAATCTGGTCGTGGGTTTCGTAAGGTAGCCGTTGAGTTCGAGCTTTCTCGACTCTTTCATCCTCTCAACTTCATCGACGAAGCGCGCAAAGTGGGTGTTGGTTCGCTTCTCGTGCTCGAACTCGTACTTACCGAAGAGCTGATTGGCGCCATACTTTATGAAAGGTGCAAAGTGCGGAACATACTCCAAAAAGATGTCACCAACGCTTCGGACAACTGGGTCCTTCTGTTGTCGTCGAGTAAGTGCTTCAGCAAGTCGCGAGTTGACCATGTAGACCTCCTGGCAGTTCGAAAACACAGTCCGCACGAATTTTTCGCGTCGGTGTTCGGGGATGGGGGAGCTTTGTTGGTTTCGAAGTGGCTTCATCCAGAAGTCTCGCAGGTATTCGAGGTCCTTGACGAAATCACGTTCGGTGTACATGAGTTCCGAGATGACTTCCTGGCGTTTCCGCTCCTTCTCTGTGATGCTATCCGAAACCTCCTTAGGGACGGTGTTGATCCACAGCTTTTGCTCTTCATCATCCAAGTCTTCGTGCAAACTTGCTCGCGACTCTTCGCGCTTGAGGCCAGGCTGAATCCTCATATTGAGACGTGCTTGTTGCTCTAAGCGACGGGGACAAGCAATTGAGTAACACAGTCGATCACGGGTGCAAGTAGGCGAATAGCATTCGGTGAGTAGCGTGAACACGCCATTGATTTCCGCTTTGTCTTCCATCATGGTTTCGCGGAATTGGTAGATCTCGTTCGTGGAGTCTCGTAAACGGTGGGCATAGGTGACGTCGTGGAAGAACTTCTGCGCATCCAAGGACCTGCCGAGGAGCAGCGCAAGATTTCGATCAGTAGTCTTAATAATGTACGATATCAAATCGACTGCTTCGGCGCCGGTGAACGCACTAGAATAGACAAGGCCATCCTTTTCTCGCTCTGTAACTTGGACCCTGTCATGGAAAGTCTCCGCGACACGGGACAGCAACGCAGGATACACCAAAGGTGCCCGCCGGTTCTGATTGGGAGCCGCAACCTGTCCGTTCTGTTGTGACGCACTAGAAGCCCTGTTGTTGCTCGAAATCGTCGACACGGTCTGAGTGGAGCTAGGGCGGGTTGTTGAGGAGGACATGGTCTCCGTTCTTTCTGACGGCGCAACGACGGTCGACGCCATGGACATTGTTCGAGAACCCTGCGGCGGAATGCTTCCTTGGCTAGTGTTGCGCGTCTTGGCCCCAGGTGCGGCGTTGATGTGCATCGAAGACCCGCCAGGCGATCGCTGCTCGCCAGGCATAATGCCGCTCTCGCCAGACTCGCGTCGTCGGTGGGGAATAACTCGCCCGCTCATGGTCTGAGTATGGTCAACACTCGGAGTATACGAAGTCATGGACATGGTTCGCTCGTCTGGCCGCTCGGGAACGACACGGCCCTGGGCTGTTGTACGTGCCATGTGGTTCATGTATGGCTGCTGGCGGAAGGTGTTCGCTTGCGAAGGGTGGCTCGGCCCGGCAGGCGTGAATTGTGGTCGTGGACCAAGTGCGAGTGATTGTGAACGATATGGGTCAGCATTCATAGCAGGTCCCGGACCGTGACCGGGGCCAGGCGGTCCAGGATAGCGTTGGGGCATTGGCTTCGCAAACGGAGGCTGGCCTGGTGGGGATGTCCTCGGATCGAACCGCTGGGGTTGCCCATATGGCTGTCGCTCGGGACGGAGAGGATGCGGAAGATACTGAGGCTGTGGCTGGCGCTGAGGTTGTTGGGCGCCCTCCTGGTACCGTGGCGCTCCGGGATAGCCATTCGGGGGCGGTCGATTGTACTGGCTCTGCTGATCCATGGGCCTCTGCTGGTCGAAAGGAGGGCCCTGGTTAGGGCCAGCGCGCGGATCGTACTGTTGAGCAGGGCGCCGATCGTAGCCATTCATCGGCTGGCGCATTGGGGGAGCGCGTTGCATCATATCGGATGTCTGCGACGACATGGTGGCTGCGCGGTCGGGGATTCGCATCTGGGACTGCGAGGTCATTGTCTGAGAGCGGCCGGCCATGGCAGGACTGGCGCCGAAGATGTTTGCGAATGCAGCGTCCCTTGCTCCTCCGGGCTGCTGGCCATTTTGCGGGCGCGCATACTCTCTCCCCTGCTGCTGGTTGCCGTAGTCGGCCATGGCGCCTCTTCAATCGCAGTGTCCTCGGGCCTGCGGGCGCATCCGCAGCTGGTGGGCAGCTGTGGGCGACGTGGTGGTGGCGTGTCCGGGCCAAGCTCTACGCGGGCAGGTGAGGATTCGGGCACAGCAATGAAGGGTACGAATATGTGACCTCCGGCACTCGAAGAACGAGGGGCCGCGGCAGCACGGTGGGCGTGCAGGGCGGGGCGTCTGCGAGACGGCTGTCAACGGGCGAGATGTCGAGATATGCTGTGCTGGGGCCGAGAGCAGCAGCCGCTGGTTATTGGAGCGTGTGTTGTGGCAGACGGTGATGTTCAAGTTGGGGGTCTTAGTCATGTGGTCTCGCGGCGCTGTCTGGCGCTAGCTGTCTCCCAAAGCTCACCCAACGCCATCTTCATCGACATAGAATAGAGCTCCCACACCTCCCCACGCCACACACCACACCCTCCCGGCGCAACAGAAGACATCATGGTCGCCCAGGAAAATGAGCTGGCGCCCGCCTTCGCGCCCTTCATCGGCATGGTGAGCGCATACATCTACTCGCGATGACTTCATAGCTAACACAACACCAATAGAGCGGCATCGCCTTCGCTGTGAGTTCCCCCTTCCCGGCTGTCCTCGAACTAAGACACGAACCCGCCCTAGATGATATTCGGATGTATGTCTCCCGCGACGATACTCACCACCACGCACGAACTGACCTGAGATAGGCATGGGAGCTGCCTTCGGCACAGCCAAGGCCGGCATTGGCATTGCTGGTATCGGTACCTACAGGCCAGACCTGATTATGAAGGTGCGACTATGAACTGGAGCTCGAGTACGCGTGCTGACGCACATGCAGTCCCTGATCCCCATCGTCATGTCCGGTATCCTCGCCGTCTACTCGCTCGTCATATCCGTGCTCATTGCCAGCGACCTCAAGCCTCCGCCCGATAAGAACTACTCGCTCTTCAGCGGGTTCTGCCACATGGGCGCTGGGCTATCTGTAGGGCTTTCCGGCCTAGCTGCGGGCTATGCTATCGGCATTGTTGGAGACGCTGTACGTTGGTGCATCTGCGTTAAAGAGGCAGGAGCTTACTCTGACAGGGCGTACGATCTTTCATGCAGCAATCGCGAATCTTTGTCGGCATGGTTCTGATCTTGATTTTCGCTGAGGTCTTGGGTCTCTACGGGTCAGTACTCTTTCCTCAACCTCTCGACTGTCGAAAGCTATGTCTCAGCTGCTGACCCTGCTAGCCTCATCATTGCCCTCATCCTCAACACCAACGCGAGTGGCTGAAGCAATACAACGGTGGACCATGTACGACTATTTCGTGTAAACAACGGGCGCGAGCATGCAACATGTGGGCGTTTGGGATTCATATCTGCTTTGACTTTGAGACGGGCCGGGGACCTGATTGAAGCAACAGCCAGTGTTATAGTAGGGCTACTAGACGTTACATGTGCATAGCGATTGGGCAGCATCGTGGCTTGTTGGAGGCTATATATACCTGCCATCTAAGATGGGATGGCAAGGATGTATTGATTATCTGTTGCAGACTCATCCTTCTAGAATGCCGTGCATGTCTTCAGCCGTGGATACAGATCGGAACCGGCACGTCGGCCAAACAGGCAAGTCTAGAATAAGCAAGCTCCACGTTCTACCACGGTTCATCTCGAGTCCCCTCGTACATGACAGCATGTAGTAACCCGACGACACGACGCCATTCTTGGTTGCCGACGACCGATTGGCATGCTCGATCGGGCCCTGTCGCAGCCCTGCCGACGCAGGTGCAGGTCGCTGCCACGCGATTAATGCACCAAACAAACGTGTTCGCACGCATGCACGACGCCCCCAGGTGAAGCTCACGGCGTATGGGGGTGATTAAGGGTTAATTGGCAGTGCGCACCGCCGCACAGCTGCAACACCGCACTTAGTCGAGCCATTGGCAAATGCGCCCGGCGGTCGCCAGAGTAAGCACTGCACGGCAGCGCATGTCGACGGCTGACGCGATGCTTATCCCGAGCAGCGACGGCGAGGGCGTGGGCACGTCCAGCGACTCGGCCGGCTTTAGCTCGCGCCCAGGACGCACTGTTCCAATGTTCCCCACGCAGGCCTGCCGCGGCTGCGTCATCTCTTGTTGCGAAGAGGCGCTTCGTGTATGTAACCCCCGCCAGACGTTGCGCCCCTTGTTCTCCCGCCCGTGGTTTGAGTGCTGCGACAAGACGGCCGCTCCGCTCGCAGTCAGGCCGCCACGACGTTTGCCTGCTTCTTGCTCCCACGAACAACAATAGCCCCTCTGGCACGGCGATGTGCTGAACCAGGCCCCCAGAGACCCCTCGCCCGCGCCTGCCACTCCCGCGCGCCTGCCTCGCCCAACACAGCAACCATGGCGACCACGATGAAGAATCTGCTGCACCCGATGCAGCACCACCGGGACAAGAAGGAGGGCGCGCAGACCCAGCACGCCGGCCCGCTGCACGACCGCAACGACTCGGCCATGGACCGCCCGCGAGAGGAGGAGAAGCAGCACCTGGCGCAATGGGAAGACCACAAGCACACCCTCAGCCCGGACGAGATTGACAAGGACCCCAACACCAAGGTCGTCGGCCACTCGTCCAAAGTGTTGCGCGAGGAAGACTTTGAGCTCATCAAGACGCTGGGCACCGGTGCGCTTACCCCCGAACACGGCTTGGAGGTGATGCAATGGCATGTGCTGACACTCGTCAGGAACCTTTGCGCGGGTGTGGCTAGTGCGGCTCAAGAATGCCCGACCCGAAGACGAAGACAAGGTGTTTGCGCTGAAAATCCTGCGCAAGGTCGACGGTACGTAGTCTGCAAGGTCGCATGGGCGCTGCTGACAGCCTCGTGCAGTGATCCGTCTGAAGCAGGTCGAGCACGTCCGGAACGAGCGCAATGTCCTGGCCAAAGTCGCCGGACATCCTTTCATAACGACCATGGTCGCCAGCTTCCAATCGCTCGAGTCGCTGTACATGGTGGTATGTGCCGTGTTGCCGATGACGAGTCCCCAACACTGACGTGGCCAGCTCGACTACTGCCCCGGAGGCGAAGTCTTCAGCTATCTTCGAAGAGCGCGGCGCTTCAACGAGCCCACCTCGCAATTTTACGCCGCCGAGATTGTGCTGATATTAGAGTTCCTGCACGAGCGCGAGGGCGTCGCATACCGAGACCTGAAGCCTGAGAACATCCTCATAGACGCTGAGGGCCATTTGAAGCTGGTGGACTTTGGATTCGCGAAGAAAGTTGAGAACAGTCAGTACACCTCGCAGTACACACGATTCGGCGCTGACTTGGGCAGGGGAGACCTACACACTCTGCGGCACGCCAGAATATCTGGCACCTGAAGTGATCAGGAATACAGGTGTGTTACTCGTCCCAAGCCGCTGGCTTCACTGACACAGCTAGGCCACGGGACTGCGGTTGATTGGTGGGCGTTTGGCATCCTAGTCTACGAATTCCTGGTTGGCCAACCGCCCTTCTGGGACCAGAACCCGATGAAGATCTACGAACAGTGCGTCTGGCTCTTCTTCACTCAGCGCCTCATACTAAAGTACTACCAGAATCGTTGAAGGCAAAGTCCGCTTCCCCAGCGCAATGTCCGCTGATGCTCGCGACCTCATCTCCGGCCTCTGCACCGTCGACACGTCCAAGCGACTCGGCAACATCAGTGGAGGCGCCAGCCGCGTCAAGTCACATCCGTGGTTCAAGAACATTGACTGGGACCGTCTGTACAGGCGCGAGGTCAACGGCCCGATCGTCCCACATCTCCGAGGACCGGCAGATACGCGGAACTTTGACGAATATGAGCCTGAAAACGCACATCGCGACGCGTACACAAAAGAGCTGAGCGACAAGTGGGATGAATCATTCAAGGACTTTTAGGCGGCGGACTGAATAGATCATGTCTCGATGGGGGGGAAGGACAATACCCAGAGCTGGCGCGAACTTGGGCGTTACGAGCAACAAGGGCAGTTGGGGGAATGAAGCAGTTGGAACTGCCATCCCCATGATTCTGGACCTCACATTATGTTGGGCTCCTTTTCATTCGCAACATGTACAGATGTCATGGATGGTCCTTTTTCACTTGGCCTTTGTTGCAGATATGCATGGCGAGGAGGCACATGAACAACGAACGGATGTTGGAGGTGGCCATATCCATATTTATGAAACGAAGTCAGACATATGTATAGTACTACTTGATGAATGTCATTTCTAGCGTCCCTTTGGATTTGGGCGCGCGAATTCAGATATATATATATATATATATATATATGGTGTCAGAGAGCGTGCTGCGTTGAGGAGTACATCTTATATCCCACAACCCCATCCTATCTTCCAAAACCCGTTCCTCCACTTGCCTTCATTATCATCCCTATCCCCATCTCCCTTACCCTTACCCTTATCCTTCCCCTCTCCCTCTCCATCCCCCTCCAACAACGCCGGAAAACTAACCAACCCCTTCCCCCTCCTCCCTGCTCGTTCGCGCCGTTTGAATCTCGCCATGCATTGACTACATACGGGGGTTGAGGAAGCGGGATGGAGGGCGAGGGTGGAGCAGGAGGGGCAGGTTAGGGGGATGGGGGATGGAGATGGGGTAACTACTAGGGAGATTGGAGCTGAGTTATCAACAGGAGAAGGGGATGAGGGGAATGAGGGGGATATAGTGGATTGGAATGAGGGGGATATAGTGGATGGGAATGAGGGGGATATAGTGGATGGCGAGGGGATGGGCGGGAGGGAAGATGGGGAAGATGAGCTAGGAACAAAAAGGGAAGGACAAGATATATGCCGACCCAGGACAGGCTGTCTAGATACAGATGTACGCGGCTGCGCTTTTGGGGGCGGGGAGAGGGGGCGTTGGATTGGGTCCATGGTCTGTGTGTTTGGTTGTTGGAAAGTGTGGAGGTTGGATCAAGATGTTTGTTATAGGGGTGTGTGGAGGAAGAGATGTGTTTGGGAAGTCAGAAGGGAGTGGCCGTATGGGGAGGGGGTTCATACGTGGCGAGGGGTGGTCTGGGAAGTGGTGATGGTGATGGTGGTGGTGGTGGTGACATTGTGTGGAATAGACAGGACATTGATAGTGTGGATATGTTGAATTGAAGAGATGTGCTTGCAAGGGTGTATGAATGGCTTGAACTGTGTCTTCAGCGTACATCTAGTATGCTACTCAAGTGTGGATGTACGCAGTGCGTAACCTCTGTGTGTGGAGAGATTCGATTCCACGTTGAGCAGTCCAATCACTATGATACCTCTTACCTTCACCAAGCTACGCGGTTGCTGCCACACATCAGTGTCTGGAGGTTTCTTTGCCGTTTGTGAGATGGATGGTTGAAGAGTGTTCCTGCTGCATTTGCGCGTCACAAACGCATAGGCACTGGTATGCCTGTTTGCATAAGAGACAATAGACCTATTCACAGTGAAATTTGTTTCATGTGAACTGCTTGCACGAATGCACGTCTTGACATTTTGCAGGTTGTCAACTTTGCTTCAAGAGACTGCAAATTCAAGACTTCCTGGAACAGCATTGCCAGAGTGCTCATCTTTACGAGGCAGTGGCGTAACTTGATAGCATGGCGATGAGACCGTCCGGTCCCAAGACCAAAGTTGTCGTAAACACCTACTCCAGCAAGTGTCGAACATGGCGCTGTCTGGTGTCGTGCGGTAGTGTGTCGAACCTTAGCGACGGTCATGCCAAACAACGAAACGCATGTTGCTGTCTCAAGTGGATATTTCGATCATGCAGATGTCGAGTACACTAGCCTTGGACATTCACAACTCGTAACTCGCCACTAGAGCCTGATTCTCACGGTAGCGACGGGTGCTTCAGATTCGCGAGATCGTCGATCACTGGGGGAAGGGCCGGTTCGGGAAGGGGATAGACACGATATCCAGCATGTCGGTACCATGACTGCAAATGTCTCGATACGGAATTGGTCGGTGTATACTTCCTTTCCGCGACATGACATGGACGCAGAGAGTCAATGCAGCCTAGCAAATGAAACATGGCTGAGTATGGCAAACTGCGTGCAACGACACCTCAAATAGGATATGCGGTCATGTTGAGAGTCAGTATGCTCGCAAAAGGCCCGTTCTCCGCAGACACTTGACTTCGGCGCACAGGGAACCACAGCCTTACGTTGGGCTGCATGGACGTGTGGCTTGAGGGGGGCGCCGAAAAGTAAGTTCGCGCAGGGAACTGCGACCAGGGTGAGCTTGCAGCAGCGAGGCGCGCAGAGGCCAATGGTAAAGGAGAAAAGGCTAGTTCCCTCTAGACGGAGTGTGTTGTCGTGATGCATGGTGGTGGTTGTCGATGCAGACAGCGATGCCGATTGCGACGGGCAGGGTGAAACTGACAGCCGTCAGGCCAGCAGGTCGCGCGGGCGTGAAACATGTTTGCTGTCGGTTCTTGCGGCAGGGTGACGCGGCGGTGGCAAGACGCAGCAACAGAAACCGGTATCGTGAATGCGTCGCTCGTCTATGCACTCTGGGAAGCGAGAGGAGCATGCTCATTTGAGCTCCTGCCCCGGACAGCACGTCCAGAAAGCATGGTTGTGCATGGCAGCGAGCAGCATCAGCGCGCTTCTCTTTGCACCGCTGTTGTTCTAGTGTTTCTCAGCTGATTCCGACCCGTACGCTCTTTACACGCTGCAACTGCAACTGCGTCTTTTTCCTTTGTGCCCCTCTCGCGCCTCGTGCCCCATGCAGCAGCACGCGGAAAGCCGTTGCCATCGCCCGATCTGATAGATAGCTCGCTCTCGCGCCATCACCAAGGCAATCTCTCCGGGCGGCACACGCTGCTCCCACCCTCTCCTGCGACACGACGGCCGGTCTCGTTTGTTTCTGAGCTGCACTGCATGCCCGCCGCCAGACGCCCGGAAGTCCGCAATGAGCGGCTTGAAGACGCGGCTGCATAATGCTCGGTCCAAGTTTCTCCGACGCAGCAGCGCAACCTCGACAACAACGCGCTCGATTGCGTCGTCGGCTGGCAGCGACCGCGACCGCCCATTGAAGGCCCCGTCGACGCTCCGCAAGAGCATCTCGCTCTCCAAGCTGCCCGAGGCGACGGGCGGCGACGTGCACGAAGACGGCGAGCCGCGCATGGTGCGCTCGGAAATAGTTGGAGACGCTCTCGCCAAGCCTGAACGGCTGCACTCGCGACGATCTGCCACCACGGCCTCAGCTTCAGCATCCTCCAGATCGCCCGCACCCACGGCCTCGACGTCCAGCGCCCAGCCGAGCCCCAACACGCAGCCCATCGTAGCCACTGCCACGGCCTGCCCCCAGGTCACGCTCGAGGCACCCACGCCCATCCACCCGCCGGGGCTGCAGTCCGCCGACCTTGCTCGTGACGTGCCCGAAGCGTCGCTGTCGTCCCGTGCCCCGTCGGCCTCTGTCTCTGCATCCTCAGACATCGCGCCCAAGCCCTCCCCGCAGAGCCCCGCCCGCCGCCAGTCGCTCGTCGCCACCACGGATGTCAAGCTCCTCAAGACGCTCGTCCCCGAACACCCCCCGATCGCAGCCGACTACTTTGGCGCCGCGCCCGCCATCTCCGCCAACATGCTGCACCGCAAGATCTGGGTGAAGCGGCCCAATGCCTCGGCCACGCTCGTCCAGATCCGCGAGGACGACCTCGTCGACGACGTGCGCGACATGATCCTCAAAAAGTACCAGAACTCGCTGGGCCGCAGCTTCGATGCCCCCGACGTGGTCCTCCGCATCGTCCCGCGCGAGTCCGCCCGCGCCCAGGACCGCACGCTGGGCCCCGAGGAGGACATGTGCCGCACGCTCGATGCCTACTTCCCCGGCGGCCAGACCGTCGCCGAGGCGCTCATCATTGACGTGCCCCAGCGCCGCACGCCCAAGCCGTCTCCGCAGGTGCCCATCTACTACAACCACCACGACGACCACCGCAGCCACCAGACCGACTACTTCCCGCCCATGGCCGTCATCAATCCCTCGCCCGCCGCCGTCGTTGTAGACCCCCGGCTGTCGCTGCCCCACGAGCGTTCCATGACTGTCGTCAACACCGGCCATGTACCTGCTCTGCCATCGCCCGGCGGCCGCACAGGACTGCCGCACCGTAGCAGCAGACGACCGAATATTGCACGGAACCACACCGCCTCGCCCACCACACTTGGCTCTGGCATACCCTCCTCCGCGACAAGCGCCTTTCCACCGAACCGAATGCGCCACGACTCGTCTGCCTCCGACACGAAGCACTCTGCCACCTCGAACAATCCGATACCCACCCCGCCCGTGCCCACCGATCCCAATGTCCGCCAATCGTCAAACCCTCCTACTCCCCGCATAGCATCGCCGCAGCCCAACACTGTAGTCAAGAAGCGGAAGAAGAAGACGCCCGTCGAGCCGCCCAGCCTGCCCGCCGGACTCCTTGACGGCTCGGTGCCTCCCATCAACGTGCTGATCGTCGAAGACAACATCATCAACTTGAGAGTCCTGGGTGCCTTTATGCAGCGTCTGAAGGTGCGGTGGCAGCGGGCTATGAACGGAAAAGAGGCGGTGACCAAGTGGAAGGCGGGTGGTTTCCATCTGGTACTCATGGACATTCAGCTGCCCGTCATGAACGGGCTGGAGGCGACAAAGGAAATTCGGCGGCTGGAAAGAGTCAATAGTATTGGTGTCTTCAGCAGCGGGAGCAGTGAGGCGCCCAACACCAGACTGGGACACGACGGAAGCGGGCCGGAAGAGCCTGTGGAGGATGACAGGCTCGGCGACAAGGGGCTTTTCAAGAGCCCTGTCATCATTGTCGCCCTTACAGCCAGCTCGCTGCAGAGCGACAGACACGAAGCTCTAGCGGCTGGCTGCAACGACTTCCTGACCAAGGTGAGATTTATTCATGTAGAGCGCCAACCAACACTAACACCTCCCAGCCTGTCAACTTCGTCTGGCTCGAGCGCAAAGTCAAGGAGTGGGGCTGCATGCAGGCCCTCATCGATTTCGACGGTTGGCGAAAGTGGAAAGACTTCGCCGACTCCGACACCATGGACTCCAAGTCCAAGATGTCTGCCTCCTTCTCCAGCATCGCGCCGAAGAAGAAGGACGCTTCCGCATCGCCGGCAACGAACGCAGGAGAAGGCGGCCCCGTCAACGGCATCAAGAAGGAAGAGGAGAAAGAGAAGAAGAACAAGAGGAAGAGCGTCGGCGTGATTCCACCCCCAGTGCTGATGGAAGAAAACGAAAACGGAACGCCAGATGCTGAAACTGCTTCCTGATTCTACATATTTCATCACGCCGCCACGACACGACCTCTTCATCGTTGTTCCCTGTTACACCAAAAGTCCCATCGGCCATAGACTGCCACATATTTCCTCCTCATCTTTTTCATATCTCGTCTTGCATGGAACGGTTTTCTCTTGTCTGTTAGCGTTTTTGTTTCCAGCGACATCATCTCTTGGTCTGGATGACGCACCTGCATGTGAGAGCTGGTTGCTCCATGCTACGTTTCTGCCGCGTTGGCGACACTATCTTATACACGTACACGATTTGCATGCGAGGCACTCTTGCTCGCCTGGTTTTTGGCGCATTTTTGGACTAGGAAGGAGAGTGGGAGGGGGAGAGAGGTGAGATCGAAGTCGGAGTGGAAGCTGGAGATGAGGAGAGGTGGAAGTGGACATGTCGTATATAGGTGTAATGATAATGTTGAGTCTGCTTTTGTATTGATCTTGCTGCACATGCACATTGCATCTGTGGAGAACGGAACATCATCTACTGTGTAATCTCGATGGTTGTATGTCCTCGGAAGTCCCTCCGGTTGTTCTGCGGAGTCGATAGTTCACGGCTAACGACTTCCTGGTAAGTTACTCCAGTACAATGTATAAGTAGAACAAGCATCCACAAAGCTGCGATTCTACATATCGAGGTCGAAGAAACTTTCTTTCCCAAAGTAGCGTTCATCAATAAACCCGCAACACCTGGAATCTACTCCATCGATCTACTCGCACACCAGGTACACAAAATGACAAAAGGCATCCTCTGGGTCTCTTCGCGCATCACGCGCCCAGAAAAACTGTCTGCGGAGAAATTTTGCGAGTGGTATGAGAATGTAAATATATCCCAGGAAATTCACTCTACCTGGATAAAAATACGAGCGCAGACATTGGTGTTGATGTTGATGCTGATGTCGATGCTGATGTTTTAGTAGGTTCACATCCAACAAGTCCTGTCCCTCCCCGGCCTACCCAGCGCCGTGCGCTACGAAGCTATCCAACCGCAGCCGGAGGGGGAGACGTGGAGTGGGGAGGCGCCGTGGTTGGTATGTTTTGATTCAATCTACGCCTTTTTTCTTTTTTTATGAAGCTCTCTTTTGCTGATCCCCCTTTCCAATTCTTCATCTTTCTTCGTCTTCATCTTCGTCTTCATCGGTCATGTACGAGAGTATAGTTGCGTGTGGATGAATGGAACCAAATAAAACTAACAACCAATATTCAACAATCTAGACAGTCTACGAAATGACGGATATAGCCTACCGCTCTGATCCCGCCTTCCTCGCGCTCGACGGCCAGGCGCCGCCGAGTAGGGAATTGCTAGATGGGATATTCAAGAACGCGAGGTTTGATACGAGGTTTTATGAGGAGGTGCAGGTCTATGAGAATCCTAATCCCATATCCACTTCTTCTCCATCTACGAAGCGCTTCCTAATCTCCGCCGCATTGGAGCCCCCAGCAAATGGAATTGGAGATTTCGACACATGGTACAGAAACGAACACCTCTCCGTCCTCGCACAAGCCCCCGGCTTCGTGCGCACGCGCCGCTACGAGCTCGTCAACGGCACGACGCTGAACGAGTTTGAGAGAATATATCCCGACCCGCCGGCGTATCTGGCGCTGCATGAGTTTGAGGCGGAGGAGTTGCCGTGGGGTGAGTTGGGGGCGAGTGCGAGGACGGAGTGGGCGAAACGGGTTATGGGGGGGTTAGAGAAGGCGGAGCCGGGGTGGTGAGTTTGTTGATTCCGTGCATTGATTTGTAGTGTGGGAGGCTGACTAGTGGTGGGATAGGTATGTGAAGAAACGGGAGTATCCTGAGAGTGAGTGGGGGAATGTTGGGAAGTAGTGTATTACCCATGCAACATGGTGCGGTACGAAGCGGTGTGGTGTGGTGCAGCGAGGTGTCTCATCAGATCAGAGATTCCCGGATTCAGACTTAGATGCGGATTTGGCGGTACCGTTGTCGTTGGGGTCAGGATATGTCATTGTTTGACGAGTGGTGTGCGACATCTCTGAAGAAGTCTTCTTCGGTCGCATCACATCGTACTCAACCCATTTGCTCAAACTATCTTTTCCACCTTGTTCGATAAACATTGCAACGGTGGCGGCGTGTTCAATTGCATTGTTTGCACCGTATCCACCCTCAATTGGTTCTGCGTGAGCGGCATCACCGATGATAACGATGCCTTTCTTCACGATAGCGAGATGCTGCTCGGAGTGTAGGGTGACTGAGCGCATGAGCCAGTGGAGGATTCGATCGTCTTTGACGAGCGAGGGCTCGAAGATGTCGGAGAATGGCTGCGGAAGTCCGGACTTGTGGAGTGTTTCCAGCTCCTCGAAGAGCTCGGGAGGGATATCTCTGGCGCCGGTAGTGGCGCGCTCTGGCCTGAGGAGCACGTCCTTGTCGCCTTTTGCCTCGCGAGAATAGGTCCAGCTCACACTGACTTGGTCGCCTTTGTACTCGTTGAAGCTGAAGTAGAGCCGTGAGTTAAATGGTTTTTCTACCCTGTGGTTGATCACAGTCGACTCCATCATGTTCGGAAGAATCTTTGTCTCGTAGTCTAATCGGCTCATCCTTCTCTTTCCATTGTAGACACAGACTGGATGAACCTCGGGCTCACTGTCGGGAACCAATGCCTTCCGCAGAGCTGAGTGAGGTCCGTCTGCGCCCACGATAATATCGCTCGGCACGGTATGTCCGTCCGCAAATATCAGGCTAGGCCTGCCGCTCGAGGGACACTTTGCGTCTTTCAGTTCGTGCCCCCATTTCACGTCCAACCCTTCCCTAAGCCACTCTTCAAGATTTCCTCGATTTGCACGGAAATAGTTGCTTCCGTGCTTGTCATTCATGTAGTTGACTGCTGCATTATTGATCTTGCCTGTACCGCCCACCGCTGCATCAACAGCCACCCGGCTTCTGAATGTGGATTCCGATACATCGAGTGCTGCGAGAAGATGCCGATAGGCCTCATAGTAGAGTGTGATGCCGTAGCTGTTTGGTGGAGGGGACGTGTTGCGGTCGTACAGGGTAGCTTGGATACCGCGTCTTTGCAGACAACGACCCAAGGTGAGGCCGCTGAGGCCAGCACCAACGATACAGATTGTTTGTTTGGCCATTGATGTGTTCAGCTGATGTGGAGATTCTTTGAAGAAGCGGTCGTATTGGGTACGAACTGAGTGATGACGACATCTTCAAGGCCGCACTAGACTCGGGCCGATGTCAAACACTCAAGATATGAATGTCTGCACCTCCTCGTTTGATATCATTATTGCAGTTATTGCTGTCATTTGATCTTCAGCTGGAGATAGTTCGATAGACCGTGAACGTCATGGGTGGGATCCAAAAGTGATTGTGCAGGACGATCAATGCTTGAAATGATCGCTTCTAGACTAGTGCAGAACACCAAGAAGTGGACGCCGCAATATGCAAGATATCGCCATTGCTCCAGCTGTCGATTTGTAGTGCTATGCAAGATCCTTGATCGAAACACGTGGTCGTGCATGTGTGGTAGTTTCACCACTCCAAGCTCAAACTCTCTGCCCAGCTCCCACTCTTCTCCACTTTGAGCACTTCAGCAACGTTCCCACTGCCCAAATCCCCGCCATAGAAATGGGCGAAACAACCTCGTCCGACCTGTTCCCACTTGATCTGCGCGTTCTTGTCGATGTGCACCTCACCATCAGCGTCGGTCCCCGCAGCCAGGACGTCGTACTTGATTTTCAGCAGCCACAGCTCGGAGAAAGTGTCGAACCATTTATCTGCAGTACTGGCGACCTGATCTGACGTCGACAGATGGATGTAGCCGTCCTTGCGGTCCAGGTCTGATAGAGGAAGACGTGATGGCAGAGGGAAGGGTGGCGCCGATGGCAGAATCTTGTACAGATACTGCGGTGGTGGCGATGGAGCAGACATGATGAAGGTGAGCGAATTGAGGATTGAAGATTGCTTGTTCAAGGATATCTCATCTCTGCGTCGACGAGTCAAAAGACGGGAAGGAACAGAGGCCTGTCTTACGTAATCGCACCACGACCATTCAGGATGGATGCCGCTTTCAGACCCTGCGCCACAGCTGACAACTCCTGACCCGAAATACAGTCATGTATCGCACAAGAGTTTTCTCGAGAGCTGGCAACTGTTACACAAGAACCCGCAGAATTCGATCTGGTTAATATTATCTCAAGGACAACACGGTCACGCGCTTCTTTGATTTGGAGGACGCGAGAACACGCGCCCGCGCTGCATCAACCCTAGGCGACCACCAAAACGTGCTGGACCCCTACGAAATGTTTTCACCTTTTCCTTTCGATTTCAACTTTCTTCTCGGTGTAACCGGTTGAACTTTTCTTTCACTCGTCTCAAGGTTTCCCAAACACTATTCCTCGCCTGCACTTTCCCTTCGAGGCTACAACTACTGTCGAATTGGGAAGAGAGCTTGCACTTTCCGACCACGATTCAACTTCTATACCGTGTCTGCGCGGAGCCAGCTACGCTTTCCTGACACTATAGCCAAACCAAACAATATGTCGCCTACACCTCAGCCTGTACATCTCTCCGATCGAGAACATGCAGCTTTCCTCACTCTCGAACAGCCTCGCGCACAATACTGTGTTCCAAAGCACGACGAATCTCCACAAGAAGCACCCGTGTACTTCACGTACCTCAATCAAGGCGGCGCAAATGTCATCTTCAAAATGCACCGTTGGTCACAGAGCAGTAAAGGCCAGAGTCCATTCATCTTTCTGGACGCCGAATCCAAGCGAGCAGAAGCCATTCCTTCACAGTACCATTCGCTTGTTGGGAAAGTTCTACGTGTCAACAAAGGCTTGAGCAAGACTCTTCGAAGTGAGGAAGTCATCTCTGGGTTCTACGATCATGTACGACCACTCTTCAGCCGACACGCGCAATTGACCACTGTTGTCAACTCGTCCACCACCAAGTACTCGCTCCACTTAGATCAGATCCCAAACTCTGACCTGACCATGTTCCTCATGGATCATCAAGGTGTTGGTCTGCACTCCAAAGTCATAGCGGATCTCTCCTCGAAGTGCGATACCATCCGCAAGGAAGACGCCACGCGAAGTTCGGCCGACACCAGCCGCTGGGGCATCCTGCTCCCTGATCTATCCCCCACGCCTGGATATTCCGTCACTATCGAAGTCAAACCCAAGTGGTTGGCTCAATCGCCCACTGCTCCTGCCGATGCCAGGCGTTGCCGGACATGTGCATTGCAGCTTCTGAAGCCGAAGCAATCGAAAGGGTATCTCTGTCCCTTGCAGCTGCTGGATGGTACTCACGACACCATTCATACATGGGTGCAGGGGCGTGTCGCTGAACAAATGGATGAATCGACAGATGCACCAGGCCGGGCAGACGAAATCTCTCGCCACATCACCAACTACATCACCAATGGACCAGTCAAGCCTCTTCTCGGCCACCTCAGAGCATTACAGAGCAAACTCGATCATGCTGGTATCCTTGGCCGCGACCAGTTGAAGGGCTTTCCCGAAGAGATTCGAGATATTCGCGACCGCAATCTACGCCTGGCCATGACACTTCGCGATTGCTCACTATACATCAGAATACGCTACACCTCATCTCAAGTCGACCCGTCTTCACTCGAGTGCAAACTTGGTGATCTTGACTTCAAATCTCATGACAAGATGGACGACTGGGCCGACAAGGAGCGCGAACTACTGGAGCAAGGTGCATACACCCGACAGTCTGCAGATCTGAACTGTCAACTCGCCAGATCTTGAGTCGTTTTTACATTATTCGTCTATTCACTACCTACTGCGCAGCATCAGATACTGTTCTGGTAATAATACACCTTGCCCTCAAATAAGCGGCGCGCTGTCCGCGATACAACACATCGATCAACAACGGCAAAAGTCTCCGAGCTCGTAGCCAGACAATCAACCTTAATCGATCCGCTCGAATGTGCTATGCATACAGTCTTCTGTTCCGGCAATAGACTGGATCGATCATCGCTGGATTCAGAGCATGGGCTCGGTGTCCTGTCCGGTGACGGAATCTGCCAACTCGAGCCGTTCTTCAAATCAGATGCAACCTTGTGCGCCACTGTGCCCTCAATGCATACTGCAGATGCCAAGCATGCCGCGCCTGTCAACTGGAGGCTTGGGTGAGGCTTGCCCATACTGAAAGCTTGTACGTATATATCCGGGACTTGCTTGTCGTCCGCGTTCGTTTGTGGTGGGGACACGATAGCAAGCTTTGGAGTGCCCCGGACCTTTGCGGCAGCGTCGGTCGATGTTGCCAGACCCATCATGACGGCTCCCGTGCGTCGGATCGACTCCATATGCTTGAGGTAGCCAGCCGAATCTTTGCTTCCGGTCTTCAGATATGGTGGCAATGAGCTCTCGTCGATTAGGATAAAGGGATTCGCGGCATCGATCATTGTGGCCTTTACTGAGAAGCGGTTTCCGTCAGTCTCCCTCACGTTGATGATTTCACTGCGCTTTCCGGTGGGGAAGAGGGTTCCAGTCATGCTTCCAGCAGGGTCGACGAATGCGACCTTGACTTCACTGCCGGTGCCCTTCACGCCTGGGATCGAGTAGTCGCCATCTTCGTCAAAAGATCCACTTTCGTCGACTTGAACGGTGTCAACAATCACCCGCGATGTGTTAGTGTTGAAGATCCGGACATCGAGCTACATGTTGTCAGCAAAGAAACATCGTTCCTGTCTAGCTAGCACTTACAGTCTTCTCCCCCGGACTCGCACGAACCAGACCTTCTTGAAGTGCGAACGGTCCAACACCCGAGCACATGTTTCCGCAATTCCCGCTAAAGTCAACCACCTCCTGCCCAACGGCGACTTGCACAAAAGTGTAGTCGACATCAATACCAGCACGCGTCGATGGCGCAATGACTGCAACCTTGGAAGTCGTGGATGTCGCACCCCCAACTCCGTCAATCTGTCGAGCATCGCAGCCCTGAGAACCCATGGCTGCAAGAAGTGGACCCGCCCATTCCGACTCGGAGGCAGGCAAGTCATGTCGGTGGATAAATAAGCCTTTGGAAGTACCAGCGCGCATCAGCACGGCCGGTAGACTGCATCGGACTCTTTTCGGGTGAGGTTCGTACGCCATGTTCGTTTCGGGAATGTGTATGATAGGCAAGGAAGCAAGGTTTGTTGTAGCAAATGTCGAGTATCTTGCTTTTTGGACGAGGGATGTTATGGGTGCTTTACAAAGTGTACGAAGCATCTAGGAATGATGCAGCTTAGTGGACATATATGTTTAAGCGCTTGAAGCGAATCCGACTCCATCGCCGCGGTTGATCCACATTTATTCATATTGTCTCGACTGTGATCTGAGACTGAGTTGCCGTTGAGCCCGTAGAGACGCTGGTCGACGGGTATGTTAGTTGGTGTTGCGTACGATTTTGTTGCATTCCCGTCCGCCACGTCATGATTGGTCGTATGACCCCGGCCGAAGATATGCCGCGGTTGTGAAGAGCTAAGAACGAAATGCGGCTGTGAGCTTGCCGGCTGCAATGCCGGATCGGTGCTTTCTCGGCCCATCAGACTTCCCAGTCGAGAGTGGGAAAGCTGTCCAGCGCGGAACTGTTGAAGCCATAGAGGAGGTCGTCTACCGTTATCGGGTTCTCTCCAAACATGGTCTGCTGATTCGGATCCATCCAGCTCCCGTTATCATACGGCATGTGACCTACATCCTGCTGGCCGGGAATGGTTGCAGCACCTGACATATCGGCGTTAGGATACATCCAGAGCGACTGAGCAGGAAGAGGGTCTGAAGTGCTGAGTCGACCAGGCGGAGCCATTTGTGCGGAATGCGAGTTCTCCTGCTCGCGTTCTCGAACGAAGCTTTGGATGATGCCGTCGATGTCGAGGCTTTGCAGGCTCGATTCTCGGCCCATCGATCGACTCGCTGATGCACCAGGAGTGCTCGTCTGGCTGCTTCCACTCATGTCTCTGTCGATCTGAGTCTCGTCAAGACTCGGTGTCGCCACACCCAGTCGTTTCATTAGGTTCTGCACGATGGCGTTTGCTCGTCGAACAGCCCAATTGGTCTCCTGATTTTCACGGAATACTGCCAAACATGCTTCGAGGTTACTGTGGGCTTGCGAGCCAGGTCCCCGCTTCGCAGCAATGCGGGCGTGGATGGTGGCAGCGACATAGGTGGCATATGAAATCAGGTATGGTGCTCTCCGCACGCTGAAAGCCTTGTCATATGCTCGCAGCACCTGTACAATGTCATCTGCAGCGGTTGCGCAGGACATGAATGAGTTCACGGAGATAGCACGCGAAGTGTTGTATAGATGCCCATCCGCTACGAAAGGCCGATGAAGGAGGATCATGAGCACGTTGTACATCGCACTATCACGGCTCAATATTGCGTCAGTGCTTATGTGTGGGGAGACTTACTGTAGACTGAGGACGTGTGGAGGTGGCGTAACTGGCGCCTTCTTAACGTCTACGGCCAGGTGCTCAGGCAACTGCTTGCGCCACGTGGTCAGCTTGAGGTGGATACTCTCTAGCTTGGACGATAGCTCCCCTGGACTCGAGTCGAAGGTTCTCTCCGTGTAGATGATACTCAGAATGTCCCCGAGGATGACAGAGAGTTGGCAAAGGCATCGAAAAGTAGAGATGCTGTATGCTGGAGAGCCGCCATACGGGGTACTTGATTGCGTAGAGTAGGCAAACGGTGTCCAGTGCTCGAGCTCTTCGTATGTGTCCTGGAACTTGATGGGCACAAGCGTGTCAGACTCTTTGATACTCACAGGTCGACCCTGATACAGGCTCTGGATCTTGTCGATCACTGTTAGGCGTTAGCAAATCGCAAGCTATGCGAGGACCAACTGTACCGAACGCGGCCCAGAACACACGCCTTCGGATCTCATAATCCTCATCAGATAACTTGCGAGCATTGGCCAGATCTACAATGTCGACATGCATTCCAAGATCTACTATCATGCGGAATGCCAGGCCAGCGTACAGCCATGCGGCACTTCGTTCGTCGCCGAGGGCGAAAAGAGAATTTGTCATGACCAGCAGGGCCTGAATGGTTGTGATTTCACTCTTGTCAAGAGCTCCACCTAACAGCTCACGCACTCTTTCACGAAACTTCCATCCAGCAGTGCGGACGTCATCAGCGACTCGCCGGACTTCGTGGCGAGGGCTGAACTTGGAAGCGCCAAAGTAGATGGCATTGAGCAGGAGTTTGGAGAAATATGGGCCTCCACAAGCCATATCCCGCATGAACGCAGGACGGTATGTGGAAAGAAAGGAATGATGCTGTCGGTTCCAGTGTAATGACAGTAGATGCATGCCGAGTTCCGGCTCGACACCATCAAAGTCGAGCTTTCCCGTGCTGAAGTTGACAGTCTCAAGCTGTCTCTGGCGTGCAGCTTCGGCGACGAGACCTCGTTCTATCCACTCATCTGGCATACGAGGACGCGCTTCAGCAGGAGGCCGGTCATGAGGGCCTTCATCGAACAAGGTGCTTGTCCGTCCATGGTAGCTAGATGAGCCATTCGCCGCAACGACAATACGTGATACACTATTTTGTGGACCATGTTCAGACTCCGAAGCAGCAGACGGAGTTGCAGCAGCAACAGTAGCAGCATGAGATGGAGATTTCTCGGGCACAGTCTCTCTGCGTGGAGTCTTGCTTGGACGACTGCTCGCCTGGCGATTATCGTCACTCGATGGGGGCTCATAGCTGCATATAGACCCATGTGTCTTGCAGCTTGCGCATATCGGCTTCTCCGCACTGCATTTAATCTGTTTGACTCAGTGTGGGTTCCGAACACCAACAAAACTGACAAACCTTTCTTCTGCGACAAAAGGTGCAGGCCTCGGCGGCCCGCTTGCGGACTCCGCCTCGTGTGGTCACGTTGCCGTCAGTCATGGCGATCCAAAATTTGCATGACGGGTATGAAGTGTGTGTAAACTCAGACGGAGACGGGTGTGCCGCGAACGCGAAGGCAATGTTTGGCAGCCGATGACGGCTAGTTCGACGTCGGAAGCGGGACCCCAGTTTTTGCCTCGCGGCAACGATGTGGATGAGACGCGGCAACAACACGAAACGGCAAAGACCGAAAACGCGTTGAAATCACACAGGCCTCGTCGAACAATTGTATATACCATGTCTGTCGCCAAGTAAAATGGCAGATTCGAATGCCTGCTCCTCACACCTATCACAACGTACATCATGAGCGCAACAATAGCTGGACCCCAAATCGACACCAGGCAAATTACGCCTGGCGTCATCGAGAAGAAACCTAAAGCAACGACAAAGAAGCAGAATCCAACAGCGCTGGTCTCTCTATTCTCCGGTGCCGTTGCCGGTGGTGTCGAAGCGACAGCAACGTACCCCTTCGAATTCGCCAAAACACGCGCTCAGCTACAATCGGGAGTGGGCGGCTCAAAAAACCCTTTCGCCGTGCTCGCACAAGTCGCCAGGTCTGATGGCGTTGGAGCGATCTACACCGGCTGCTCCACGTTGATCGTCGGCACGGCCTTCAAGGCCGGTGTGCGCTTTCTTTCCTTCGATTCGATCCGGAACCGTCTTGCTGATGAGCGAGGCGTGTTATCGCCAGCGCGAGGTATATTGGCTGGTATGATGGCAGGTACAGTCGAGAGCATCGTCGCTGTCACACCAACGGAGCGCGTTAAGACTGCATTAATCGACAATGCGAAGAGCGGCGGCGCAGAAAGATATCGAGGAGGATTACATGCGACCAAGATGATTGTCCAAACGCACGGTATTGCTGGTCTGTACCGGGGTCTAATATCAACAACCATGAAGCAATCGGCCACATCTGCAGTTCGCATGGGATCATACAACGTCTTGAAAGAATTCTCAAGGCAAAAGAATCTGCCACAGAACAGCGCGGTTACATTCGGGTTGGGCGCGGTCGCAGGCACAATCACAGTCTACGCAACACAGCCATTCGACACCATGAAGACACGAGCACAAAGTGCGAAGGGCGCGAGCACTATGGAAGCTTTCCGCAGCGTCCTGCAAAGCGGTGGAGTCCGCGCGTTCTGGAGCGGAAGCACCATGCGATTGGGACGGTTAGTGTTCAGTGGTGGTATTGTCTTCACAGTGTACGAGAAGATTGCGGGTTTATTGACGCCCTCTGCGTAGTGGCCGATTGATCTTCATGTGCATCTTTAGGCGTTAGCAAGGAGATTCCCATGTATCTTAGCGTCAAGCATAATCTCATTCTGTTCGAGATAGGAAGAAGCTGGTTTTAGGTGATTGCCCGCACGTGGGTTCTGAATTCTTACGGCTCTTCTGCGAGAGCCTTTAACAAAATTTTGTGTTATATTTAATTTCTATACAGGATCCTGATATATGTTATATTCAATATTCTGTTGTCTGATCTTATAATACACTGTTGCAATACTCCTGACAGACATGTAGAATTTCAGATGGTAGCTAGCGCGGGGCTCCTTCATGTTTGTGCCTTTGGACGCGTCAAGCTATTGAGATATGCTGGCCCCTTGTGATTGGTCCTTGAAATATCTCTAGAGGACCGTGAATTCAATGAGCCAGAACAATCATCAGAAGGGTTGGTGGAGAAGGTGTGACATGTGATCTGTAGCTTCCGAGAGCCCCTTGCGGCTGAACATCCCTCACAACAAAGTTGCCCACTCGGTCTCCAACATTGCAACTACATGGTGACATCACTACAAACAGCTGCTACTGGATCACACTCGACATCTCTCAGTAGTCCAGCGGAATGCGCAAGCCCATTTCCCACCAGCTTGCCGTGTCAGCATACCCGTGGACCGAACGGCAATGCTGGATTGCCGTCAGCTGAGCCTTTCCCGATCGGCTGTGACCCGCCCGACTGCCTTCGCCTGTCAAGTCCCATCGGATGTCCTGATCTCTTGGCGTTGACTCTTGGCCGGGCCTCTTGGCATGGCTTTCAGGTGGTCCTAGGACTGAAAAGCATGCCAAGCGCGAGTGTCGGTGGCGGACATCCACCACTGTGGTTCGCCGTTTCCTGGGGCCCCCGCATCGTTAGCGCATCATGGGGACTCCAGGTCAGGTAGAGTTTTCCACCAAAGCAGTAGGACAAGCCGAGACTACGATGGACTACTGCTTGGAAGGTAGACATATCTATATAACGATGGGCTGTCCGACGAAAGCAAAGATCATCAGCACTCAGCTGCCCAATACCTCACCTCATCCTTTCTTACCTCGGTGATCAACAACTCAATATGACGGACAAGCAAGTAAACATCGTCGACGAGAAGATGGAAGATCCCGAGTACAAAGAGGTTTCACCAATCTCCTACCACATCACGCCTCAGCAGATCCAGGCTCGCTTCGAACTCCTCAAGGACAAGACTGAGGAGGAAATGGCTGCTCTGAACAAGAAGCTTGTGAGCAAACTCGACTGGAGGCTCATGCCCTGCATCACACTCATGTTTCTCATGAAGTATGTCATATCCTAATATCCTTTCTCACACAACCAATCAGTTCTGACCTTCTTCAGCTACCTCGATCGCATCAATGTATCCAATGCACGTCTTGCAGGTCTACAAAAAGATCTGCACATGAACGACACCCTGTGGAACACGGGCATCTCAACCTTCTACGTCGGATACCTCATCGGTCAACTTCCAGGCAATCTATTGCTTGCAAAAGCCGATCCCAAGTGGTTCCTGCCCATGATGATGTTGGGATGGAGTCTTGGCACTATCTGTATGCCAGCCATGACCAGCGGTGCCGGTTTTGCTGTTTGCCGATTCTTCATCGGTCTCACTGAGGCCCCCTTCTTCCCTGGTATCACACTGATGACTTCTTCGTGGTATACAAAGGAAGAAAATCCGATGAGAATGGCCGTGTGGCACGCAGGGAACACGATTTCAAACATCTTATCTGGTTTCTTGGCTGCTGGTATCCTCACCAACATGAAGGGGACTCTTGGCCTCCATTCGTGGCAGTGGTTCTTCATCATTGAGGGTGCCGCCTCTATTGTCGTTGCCATCGGTGCTTTCTTCTTGCTTCCATCTTGGCCCCACAACACCAAGTGGCTCACACCCGAAGAATCTGAGATGGCTCAGTACCGTGTGCAAGTGTCCAACGGTGGCGTTGCTGAGGAGCTCGGTGGCACTTGGGACGGAGTCAAGGACGCAGCCAAGGATCCCTTCACCTGGTTCTTCTGCCTCATGCACTTCGCTCTCGTCACAGCCCAGTCTTTCAAGGACTTCATGCCTTCCGTAAGTCAAATATTACTCGACGCTCCAACCACAAGACTAACAACGATGTAGATCATGAAGACCTTCAAATTCAACGAGCTCACAACCTACCTCGTCCAAGCACCCCCCTACGCCATCGCCTACGCAGTTGCCTGCGGCTGTGCATACACCTCCGGCCGCTTCCAAGAATCCTACTACCACATCATCATCCCCATCGTCTTCAGCGCAGGAGGATGCGCCATGCTCATCGGCACCCTCAACGTCGCCGCGCGCTACATCGGTCTCATCCTACTCATCAGCGGCACCTACTCCGGTCTCAACTTGCAGCTGAGTTGGGAGACTACGCTCGTGCCTGCGCCCAGGAGTAAGAAGGCTGCGCTGATTGCTATCGCCAACTGCATCAGCCAGACGAGCCATTGGTTCAGCCCATACTTCTTCCCCAGGTCGCAGGAGCCTTACTACCGTCTTGGTGGTGGCTTGATCTTGTTCGGATGCATGGCGACGATTGTCTCGGCTTCGTTGGTCTTGTGGCGGGCTAAGAAGCTTAACAAGAAGCTTGATGAGGCTGAGGGCTGGTCTGAGCACACTGGTGTTGAAAAGGGATGGAGGTACGTGTACTAGACTCAAAAGGTTCAAGACTTGAGAATATGATGGATGGAAAGAGGTTTTTACGATTGCATGATTTTCATTAGCTTGTATATAGCCACACTGATGCTTCGAATACTACGGAATCTGCTATACCTTCAAATGGATCTCTCCAATTTATGCTGCTGTACTTGCTCTTGTAGAAGTCGACTCTACCGCTAGCCTACGAGGGCCTGAAAGACATCGTTCCTCCGACCAGTAAGCTCCATTGGCTACTTGCGGTCTCATGGTCTTCGAAGAAGCGCTCAAAGACCGGACGGAGAGCGAGCCGCAAGGATGATTGTGTGCACCTGGTACGAAGGAGCCGGTGATGCCCCGCACGAAAGTTTACGAATCTTCCTTGATAACCGTCGACAAGTTTTTAAGCAATTTTTAATCTTGGTAAAGGATCCTGATGTACCTTACACGCAACAGTCTATCATCTAATCTTATAAAACACTGTTATAGTACACCTGGTACACATGTAATAGTTCAGATGTAGCCGCGCGGTGCATCACCAGAAATCAGCTCCTCCATAGCATTTAAAGGAACTCCGAGATCGTCTCAATTTCTCATATATCTCATTGAATTTAGCCAATGACACGATTCCGCTGTGCATCTGTGTCTTTGTTGCTACACTCCAAAGCGTTTCCCTGTTTCTCTACCCCGACCTCGTCGATTTCCTAAGCCTATTCATTCAGCTCGGCAGAGTACAACTGATTGTACAACCGAGCAGCCGCTCGCGGAATTTCATCCATCCACTGCACGATCTCCGCATGTCTTCCTTGCTCCTTGAACCTGTCAATCTGATCCTCAAACGCCTTGAAGGCCTCCGTCTCGAGCAGCTGAAGAACTTTTTCGGGAAATTTAAGCTTCTCATGATTCTCTTCGGGGAGACTCTTTTTGAGTACATCAAGGGTGCAGTCAATATCTAAGAAACCTTTGTCGGGTCCAAAGTGGAAGAAAGCGTACTTATCGAAGATCCACGGGAAGCACTCGGTGCAGTAATCTACGAGAGCTTGCATGTCGAGATGAATCGCAAGAGTCATCGTGAGGAGATGAGAGAATATTATAGCAGCCTCGTCACCCGTGATCTCTTCGGAATGCTCTTCCGAGCATGGTTCGAAATAACACCATGTGGTAAGATCAACCATGGAGTCTCGGATAGCGGCCGTGGTGCGATGATCGTTGAAATTTTGCGAGAAAGGATCGCTCAGATCAGCTTTCTGTGATATATCAGAATAGTCCACGAATATGCGTACTATTCCTCTGCTTGCCGATTTCGTAGTGACTCCCCGCACGATCACTTACTTCTTCAAGTAGTCCTCGGAGGGCGCCATCGTGCCGATGATTCGTTGCGCACGCGAGTGGCCCAAGGATAGCAGTGTGAGGGAGAGGTCAGAGAGTTCGTTGAGCACGTGGGCAAGGGAGGAAATTTTGGCATGAGTCGCCGAATAGCGTGGCGAAAAGCAAAGGTCAGTGTGAAAATGATCTGACCTGACCTCCGTTGACTTTCTTTCACTAGTTTGCCTACGTCAGAGTACGCTGCCCTGATAATTCCGCGCGACAAGTTCTCAGATGCATGAGAAGACTAATCGTGTTTGGATATTCTAACGTGCAATAGAATGGAAATGCTGGATGCTTGTATTTAATCTTGTACATTCATGCACTCGGTGCGGTGTCATCCACACCGTATCTGCTCCTCGCATATGTGATAGAACTCAGCTCCCACATGAATTCCGCCGGCTCTCCTCAACCTCATCACCCACTTCCGTCACAGTCCCTTCCTCCTCCTCTGCTTCCTCATCCTCGCCCCGTTCACTGCCCGCCCCATCCCTACCCTCCGACACCTCCCCATGTGCCGTCAACGGCCCACAACTATACAACTTCGCCGCCGCAACCGGCACCTCCTCCATCAACTCCAACGCCTCCCTAAACCTCCCCTCCCTCTTCATTTTCCCCACCAGCTCCGCAAACCCCTCAAACGCCACCTCCTGCAAAATCCGCAGCGCTTGCTCCGACAAGCCCTGGTCCTCCAGAAACTCGCTCGAAAAGCATTTCTTGAGCGCCGCCTGGACCTGCTCTACCGTCGCGCTGGCGTTAAACTCCACAAATGCCGCGATGAAGTGCATGTGCGCGTGTCCGACTAGGCCCTCGATCTCGAGATGGCCCGCGAGCGAGAGCGTGAGGAGGTGCGAGAGGACGCGGATTTCGAAGCCGTCACCAGCTGCCTTGTCGTTGTCATTAGTTCTGGGTCTGGTGTAGTACCGCCCAAAGTAGCAGTAAGAAAAGACATCGATCATGGAGTCGCGGATGGCGAGTTTGGTGAAGTCGTCGAGGGGGAGTGTGGGGAAGAGGGCGAAGAGATCTGCGTCGTGCGAGTGCGAGTTTTGCTGGAAGAAGCGCTCGAAGAAGGGGGAGTGGGCAGCGAGAATCACTTTGTGCACTTTGTGGTCGGCGCCGTTGGGGACTTTGAAGGTGAAGTTGGAGAACATGCGGGATGTGCCGAGTCTGTGTGTAGCCAATTAGCGAGGGAATGGGCGCGAAGATGGGGTGCGCGCACTTGTGCATGTATTCTGCGGGAAGTTCCATGGTGTCAATGGTTGGATTTGATTGTATGCGTGGACCAAGGCCATGCGCATGGTTGTGTAAGTAGTCGAAAAGCTCGCCAAGAATATTAGCGTGGCTAGCAGTGAGAGTGAATGCGATTATGCTACTGAGGACCCAGAATCTAGTGTTGCGCTACTGCAAATGCTGTCTTACCGGACTGTACTGACTCTCACTTACTCTCATGTAGAATCCAGCATTACGTCTCATGAGAGTCGATCTGAAGCACAAAACCTTACTGGCGAAGTCACTCTGTATATGCATCTAGATGCTTGAATACGACTATTTCCGCCTCAAACTACTCAATATTATTCAGCGCAGACACGTTACCCTTCAAGTATCTGGCTCAGTGCGGTCGTCTGCCAGTGTCAGTCGACTTTAAACGGGTCAAGTCAACCGCTGCGTCGACTGACACTGTCAGTCGACGCTAAAACGAGTCAAGTCTACCACTTCGTCGACCATGCCCAGGTGCCCGTCTCCATTACACATGATACTGACTTCGTACCCGAACCTCAGGTGCATGTCTTGATAAGAAGTTCTGGGACCATGAACTAGCCACTCCTAGCTTGATTCCAAGCAATATGATGTCGAGCTTACCGTCTCTCGACTCACACATCACGCAACCCATTGCAAATCAATACGTGCAAAAAGACACTTTTCCCCACCAGCCCCCACGACTGATCAAACTATTGTACAAAAGTATGGCAGCAGCAAACCACCTCCCGAATATGTAACCATTTGCCCATCGAAAAGAAAAGAAGAAGCATTACCCAGATCCCATCTTCATTTCGGTGTTAGACGTCGGTGTCGATCGTCCCAGCTTGCAAAGTAGTGGGCATGTGGGTGATCGAGAAACGACTCTCGTGCATCATCTCATCTACTCATCACCTCCCCGCTCCCCGCGGCTCAACTTAACCACCACGTCCGCCATAAGGATTATGCCGGAACCCACCCTGATGTCTGCCTCCACCCCTATAGTTCGCGCCGGGCTTCCCCGCGTTCTTCGGTCCCGTAGGAGCATTGATAGGCGCATTCGCAGGGCCATTAGGCGGCTGACTCGATCCCTGCCTACCTCGCCCATTTCCACGGAATCCTCCAGCACCGCCTCCCCTACCGCCTTGGAAACCATTACCTCCGCCGCCGGGCTGTGGGCTCTCCTCATACATGCCATCCCATGCCGTCGGGCCTCCCGCGCCGCCGAATCCGCCTTGCTGCTGCATGCGGCGCTGCTGCTGCTGCTCGTACTTTTGCTGCTCGAAGGCGAGTTGCTCTTGCGGGGTGTAAGCTGGGCGTTGCTGATTGCCGCCTGGGTGAGGGTGAGGCATACCTGTGTTTCCGCCAGGTCCGCCGGGACCCCCGGGGCCCCCTTGACCCATCATGGCTTGCATCTGCATAGGATTCATGCCGCCGCCGCCCATCATGTTCTGCGGGTTCGGGGACCCCGTGTTGCGGTTCATCCCGCCGCCGTTCATCATGGCCATTTGCTGCATCTGCATGGGATTCATCCCGCCCATGGGGCCCATGCCGCCACCCATGCCACCTTGTTGCTGGGCGAGGTTTTGCTGCATTTGCTGGAAGTACTGTTGCATGCGCTGCCAGTACTGGGCCATCATGGCGGGCGTCATATTACCGGTGGCGCCTTGGGGTTGAGCGTTGGCCGAGTTGTCGAAGCCGCCGTTGTTGCCGCCTTGATTGTGGTTGTTGAACTTATTGCGGCCGAACTTCTTGTCGCCGCCGTCATCGTCGCGCATGTTGCCTCGCGGCTGAGCGCGCTTGACTTCGATGGGCTTGCCGAGGATCTGGAGAGGTTGGCGGAGCGTGGCATCGACTGCAGCATCGCCGTCGAAGGTGACGAAACCGAAACCACGTGGGCGGCCCGTCTCCTTGTCCATCATCAAGGTTGCATCAACAACACGGCCGAACTGCTTGAAGAACTTGGTGAAGTCCTCCTCGGTCGCCTCTTGGCTGACACCGCCGACGAAGATCTTGCTTGTGCGCTCTTGCTCTTCACGAGGAATAGCGCGCTTTGGGTCGATCTTGGAAACTTTTAGATATGCTTGAAATGCGTTTTTGAGAGACCTACGATCTTGCCATCGAGGTAGTGCTCTTTGACCATCACGATGTTGACGCACTTGGGATCTCTGAAGGTGAGGAAACCAAAGCCTCGCGAGCGGCCGGTAGCTGAGTCGCGCATGACGGTGCATTCGCTGACCTCACCGAACTGTGAGAAATAGTCCTTCAGGGATTCTGTCACATAATATCAGTACAGCATTCTTGTACCAGAGAGTGGACCTGATTGAGCCGACTTGCATACCTTCAGTAGTTTCCCAATTGAGACCACCAATGAACATCTTGCTATTGACATGTTAGCGGATCCCTTCGTAAGCAGAGCATGCGAACTGCAAACAAAAACGAGGCGTGACAGTAGCGCATCAATGACCAAGCATGAAGTCGTATCGGCATTATTTTTCTTCAAGAATAGCAGCAGCTAGCTGTATGAAGAACTGCCTCGAACATCTTGTTGTACTTCTACTTCAGCTTGAAGCAGTTGGTTTGTTCGTCATGCTTCACGTGAGCACGCCACCGGCATCCACCCAAAAGCCGACCGCATGTATACGAGAGATGTAGCAACAGGTGTCCACTACTACACATCGGCAGGTCTGCATCTCTATGAATATCGCGCTTCTGTGTAATGTGCATCCAGCTTCATTGGTGCGTAATGATCCTCGTAGACATGGCCACAAGTTTTGGCTCGACAGGCTTGAGCGGAGAGAATTGATAGCACGTGTGCTGTGTCGAGTATGGAGACCAGAGTTGAAATGCCTTTCGGTCGGCATGCTTCTGTTGTCGTAGTCGAGCAAGTATGTTGTCGCATGCATGGTTGGCTGTTAAGCGAAGTTGTTGTCTGCGGCGCATACCCAATGCGAACGTTTTGGCCTCGTGGCGCTCCTCCAATCAGATGAAGTGTCGGGATAGTCCATATGTCATGATAGCCATTCGAGCTCAAGCAGAGATAGCCGAAAAGGCACAGTATGTTCGGATGAAGCGTCTGTGTTCTGCTATGTAGACGAGCGTGGACGTCTTGGAAAGCAGATCGTCGCACGACTCGATAGCTACTCTCAGCTTGCGTTGCGTGTACGCACTATCAAGTACCTAGGTATATATCGAAAAGAGGCGTTGCTATGTGATCTAGCAAGCCGCGATAGACCTCGCGTAAGGCGTTTGATGGTGTCATGGTTGTCGAATGTCCAAACGCTAGCATCTTCTGACGCTCTAGCAGCGCGATCGCCCATGTCTGAAAGTGTTGCCTGCCTGGCGAACCTGCACCATATCTTTCCTCGAGCATGACTTCCAGCGTCCGGACCAGTTGTTTGTCATGACATGCCATCTGGCTACAGTGCTCTTCTGATGGGACATGTGCTTTGAAGTGTTCTTATACGCGCTGCGAGTCTGAAGACACGCCTTGAACAGCCAACAGACTCAGCCATGGCTGCGATTCCATTCACACATCCTCTGCCTGATTTATACAAAGCTCATATGCTTTTGCGTGTGGCGCAACTGGAGACTACCAAATTGCGCAACCGCGGTTCGTATGCTTGATTGTTGTCCGACTCCATGCTTTACCTTGTGATGCGCTTGTCACGCCGAAGAACAAAAGAAATCTAGTACTTACCCATCCTCTTTTACGTTGATAGGGCCGTAGTTGTCGTCTCCCATGGGCACATTGTCGAAGGACTGATCGCCACCAGCATTGTAGCCAGACTGATCCATCTGCATATCTTGGCCACTCGCCTGAGGGGCCTGCCACGAGGGCGCACCGTTGTCGGCTCCGTTTTGGGTAAAGTCTTGCGCGGGCGCTGCAGCTGGCTCGGCCTTCACGGGCTCTGGCTCTGCCTGGAGAGCAGGCGCGGGCGCTGCTGGGGCGGCTTTGGACGCTGGCTCCTCATCGTAGCTGCAGAGATGTTAGCTGGATGCGCGTGGTACGGGGCGAGAGCGCAGCATGGGGCGCATCACTCACAGATCGTCGAAGATGTCGTCTTCAAAGTTCTCGTCGGCCATGATGAAGGTGCGGTGTCAGTATGAATTGGCGCAAAGTCAAGACAGAATGCTCCTTTCTGGCGGAAGCGGACTGAGCGTGTGTAGTGCAAGCGACACCGAATCGCAGAGAAGGCGAAAGAAAGGGAGAAATTAGTAAAAATCCTATCACGGCCGTCGCACGAGATGAGGGCGGTTGAGCGTTCTTGTCGACGCGTGGTGAGAAGAGCTTGACGCAAAGGTGAGGAGACGAGCGGAAGGAGCAATCACCGTGCCTGGGCTTGGCGGCAGGCGCGAGGTGGAGCGTGGGGACGTGCTCCGGCGCGAGTTGCAGGGAAGTGAGAGCAGCCGACGTCGAACGCGGCGAACAACAGCGGGGTCTGGTGAGAGCGCCTTCACCTCCGCCATGAAGAAGCAGCAGCCGCCGCAGCAGGTAACCAAGGGTGTGTTCAAATTTGCCAGTCCGTTTGCTGATATGCACGCCCAGGAAATGGTCCAGGTCGGTTCGTGTCCTTGCAAGCCGCATCAAGCGTCATCGCATCCGGGGTAGCTAACGAGTTGCTTCCCTACCTACAGACCGCTCCTCGTACGTCGCACTCCACAAGCAACATAGCACAGCCGCTGATATGTGACAATCAGCTCTGCATCTCCTTTCTGGAAGACAACGTCCAACACATCGAACCCCCCACCACCGAAGAAGGTCATTGGCGCGGCTTACTCGCACGCCGACATACTCAACTTCAGTTCGCTGTACGACCTCGACACAGCCCGAATCTCATACATTCTGACCAATATAGGAGCGTATCTGGATCAAATTCGCGCCCCCGCACCCCTCCTTCGGCCACGCACAGCCGCGACTCGAGCGCCGCTCCCAGTCGCAATGCGACCTCGCCCCGCCCTTCGCGGCCCACATACAGCAGCTTCCTGCGCAACACAGATCATGACTGGGATCAGGACGAAGGAGCCGAGGGGGACATGTTCGAGGATGACGAGGACGAGTTCGGCCTGCCCAGTATAGCCAACATGCGGAGAAAAGGCCGCCGGAAACAGCCTTCTGACTCAAAAGACCTGGGGGGACCGAGAACTGCGTCTTCGGGATCTTCAGCTTGGCGCGGCATAGACAGTGGCGATATTGCTGAGGAACGAGGCATACCGACCTATCCCACGGCGAAGAAAGTGGAGGGCAAGATACTCCGACCACAATACCAGGAGATACTTCGAGATCCAGCCAACTCACTACACCTCATATCGCATGCTTCCATTGCAGCAAATGCTACAGCAAAGCAAATTGAAGAACAATCTGCGCGCACCGCGAGGATCAACAAATTCAAGCGCATTCTACAAGCAAGCACTGTTTCCTTGTCCGATCTACGCGATCTGGCGTGGTCAGGAGTGCCGACCGAAGTTCGAGCTATGACGTGGCAGGTGTTACTAGGCTACCTACCAACCAGCAGCGAACGGCGTGTGGCGGCATTGGAGAGAAAACGAAAAGAGTATTTGGAAGGCGTACGGCAAGCTTTCGACCGAGGCACGTCAGGCAGTGCAAGCGCTGTGTCAGCTGGCATGGCAGGTGCATCATCTTTCCCATCAACAATCCGTGGCCGAGGTCGAGGTCTTGACGAGGCCATCTGGCATCAAATCAGCATCGACGTGCCGCGTACGAATCCTCACCTTCCGCTCTACCAATACGAAGCGACGCAACGATCTCTCGAGAGGATATTATATGTATGGGCCATACGACACCCTGCGTCGGGCTATGTACAGGGCATAAACGACCTGGTAACCCCGTTTTGGCAAGTTTTTCTTGGGTCATATATATCGGATCCAGATATTGAGTTTGGCATGGACCCTGGGCAACTACCCAAGCCGGTTCTCGACGCGGTCGAAGCGGATTCGTTTTGGTGTCTGACGAAATTGTTGGACGGCATTCAGGACAATTACATCGCCCACCAGCCCGGCATTCAACGGCAGGTTGCAGATCTGAGGGATCTCACGACCCGAATTGATGGAGACTTGGCGACACATTTGCAAAACGAGGGTGTCGAGTTCATCCAGTTCAGTTTTCGTTGGATGAACTGCCTCCTCATGCGAGAAATCACGGTGAAAAACACTGTGCGGATGTGGGACACTTACCTGGTATGTCAAAGGTTCGTCTTTGCGCGCTCGTATGCTGACTCTACCTAGGCAGAAGAAGATGGCTTCTCCTCCTTCCATCTCTACGTTTGTGCCGCTTTTCTTGTCAAATGGAGCGACCAGCTGCGGAAGATGGACTTTCAAGAGATTATGATGTTTCTTCAATCTCTCCCCACGCGGCAATGGACCGAGAAAGACATTGAACTGCTCTTGAGCGAGGCCTTCATTTGGCAGAGTTTGTTCAAGGGCAGTGGCGCGCATCTCAAGAACACAAACTCTAGGAGCAACGGTGGAGTTGGCATGGGACCTGATTACTGATGTCTCGAAGACACGGTGCATCATCAAATTGAACAAGTCGGCTTCGCCCACTTCCATCACTCTCTCTTCTCCCAGTTCATGATCAGTATCGTATGCAGCTATACAACAGCTAAGCCGCCGACGTGACAGCCAACGGATCCTCGAGCTCTAGAATCAGGGGCTATAAAGTTCCCACGACGAAGACCTCGCATGATATGACAGCCTTCATGCATTGCCGATTTGGTCGGCAAGAGTAGGGGTTCCCCACTTTCTACCCCACCATACGTCACAACATCCGAGCTTGAGGTACATGTATAGCTCAACGCAAAGTTCAAGTTGCTCCTATACATCGATACTGGGGACTCGAACGATTGACAAGGTGGGAAAAAGGATTGACGAGACTCACGACCATGTCCCCTCCATCGCGACCGCCATTTTCGGAGCTACCACTCGATAAAAGTGGTCCACCAGGCAATGCATGGGGTCTTTACGGCAAAGGCGATGAACTCGGTGCACTCAACCTCATTACTCCTGAAACTGTGAAGGCAGCTGCTCAGGAGATCAAAACAGGCGAGCGTGTGTCTCTAGACTGGTATCTTAACCTGCCCTCCTTTCCATCCTTCGGCCGTCCACCTTTCGGTTGGAAAATGGAAAATCGTGCTCACCCTGACGGTACAAAACGTACTGTAAACGACGACCACCTCGACATCAACACGCAAAGCAGCAGCCAATGGGATGGTCTCCGCCACTACGGCTACCAAAAGGCTAAACGCTACTACGGCGGGCGCTCACAAGCGGACGTAGAAGGTACCGAGATCATCGGCATCGACCGCGTCGCACATTCAGGTGGCATCACAGCGCGAGGCGTCATCCTCGACTACCCACGCTATCTAGAGAAGAAGGGCCAGGCGAAAATCAACGCCTTATCGGCCGAACATATCAGCGCCAATGTCCTTAAAGACATGCTGAAAGAAACAGGCATCCAGACCCGCCCAGGCGACCTCTTACTTCTCCGCACAGGCTTTACCCGCGACTACTCCGCCCTGAACACCGAGGACCGCAAAGCCATGGCATCTAAACCCCCTACATTCCTAGGCGTACAGAGTCACAAGGATGTCGCGCAATGGATCTGGGAATCAGGCTTCGTCGCCGTCGCGGGCGATGCGCCGTCTTTCGAGATGTCCCCGCTTGTCGGCGCTCACAACGCCCCGGGTGGGATCTGGAAGGGCGAAGCCTGGGAAGAAGAGATGCAGGGCGGTGGATTACTGCATCAGTGGTTGTTGGGTGGGTGGGGCGTCATGATTGGCGAGATGTGGGATCTCGAGGCGCTATGTGAGAAGGCGGAGGCGTTGGGGAGGGCGACGTGTTTCGTCAGTAGTGTGCCATTGAAGGTAAGTCTACACTTCCCCTTCTCGCTGTGCTGGCGTGGGAGTAGATATAGACAACGCGAGCGGGTACTAACGGTGTGTAGGTTCCCGGAGGTGTGGCTAGCCCTCCCAACGCAGTGGCTATATTCTAGATCTGGTCACGAGTATGTCACTGCACCACACGACGCAGGAAGACAAGAAGATTTTTTTTGCTGCCAATACATTGGAAAAAATGTCACTCGCAAACTCTTCCCATTGCCAATGCCAGCTAACCTCGTGTTCCCACTTCCACACTCGTACATCGCACATTTACCCGTCGCGCCTTTCCACGCCTTTGCGCGGCTCGCATATTAAACGGCCAAGTCGCGACCTCCTCCAAGCTTTTTTGTCTCTCACAGCATGCACGGCTTCGGTATTCAGTTCATCTCGGTTTGCGGAGGCTCAGCCGCAATGTCGTATCATGTCAGCTGTTACGTGTCCCCTTACTCACTCCACGCGCTCCCTTGTGTGTAACATGTGTCTGGTGTTTGATGTCTCGGCCAAGGCTTAGGTAATGGGCGTTGGTGGATGACATGGTATGACAGGCGTATATATATCTAGTACTTGAACCCCTTTGAATTATCTCATTATTTCTTCAATATACAGTATACATCCATCCATTCATCAATTCAGGTCTTCTCGTCCTCATACATCAGAAATATTCCAGCAAGATGAAGTCCTTCGCCCCCCTCGCCCTCCTCGCCTCCCTCGCAGCCGCAAGTCCGCTCTGCACATCGTCGACAACTACGTCTGCGGCGCCGACGAAGACGCCAGTGCAGGCGTGTACGCGGATCTGTGGTGGGGAGGATTTGGTTTGTCCTGCTACTCAGGTATGTCTATTACACGATCCTGGGTTAAGATGAAGCAGTGCTTGGATTTGAAGCTGTACTAACGCTGTGCTGTAGACCGTCACGAAGATGGGTGTAAGTATATATTGAGCGGTTGGTCCGAGGATATGGCTAATGAGAGTAGGACTGTTATGCGTGTTGTTGGACGGTCTGAAAGATAGGAGGATGAGGGATGTGAGCGGTGGTTGTCAGAAAATTATGGATGCTCGATAGATGCAGTACTCCTTCAAAAGTGGTTATCATGCAATTGGAGTTCTAATAGAGATGCATTCCTAACGATCAAGTTTTGGGAAGCTGCGATTGAATATTCCCCTTGTTGTTTAAAGAATTGTAATTTTCTTCCTCATCTCCACGAAGCTCACGGGTCAAGTCACGTACTATTCTTAGATCCAGTTCCCCGGACTCCCGAGTGTTCAGCCGCGAAATTGTTCTCGGGAATGTTATGTAGATTGCTACAAAGAAGCCAAGTGCTTCCCGCTTCTTGGCCTGCATATTACTCCACTTCTGGACTACCGGTATAGGCAATTCTGGACAGATGGACTTCGCACAACCGTACCGCTAGAGATGTTGTTCTCGGTTCTCAGGTGATATGCACTGGAGATTTGAGAGGAGTGGTATGATAACCCATTGGAGGTGTGTAGCTAATCAAGTGACGGGTGATGTGTCCGATGCCAAACCGGCGGCAATAACAGCGCATGTTGGACTCTACGAAGGAATTGGTTTTTAGTCATGCACCGCACTAGCCCGCCTACTGAGCTCTTTAATCTATGCCGCACTCAGTAACGCGATACAAGGTTTTATACATAGTCATGTAGCGCCTTATCTAGTAATTTAAGAATACTATACAGTTTACACGTACGTGTAGCACTCCTAGATAAGTTTTGTGCACATGAAATTCCGTAAGATGACTGCAGTGGTGCGTCACTAAAAACCAGCCCCTTCGTATGCTCGTCGGCCCGTCGGTCATTCTGCCTAGGCTAGACCTCGTGATTGATAGTTCTCAAGGTTGTGTCCATGAAACGAGCTGGCTGCAATCATACTTGTACATGGATTGCCTTGAGTAACTAAGATCAAGATACGTTGTGAACTTGACCTCAGCTCCTTGTGTTGCGACTTCGGCCTTCTGTTCGCATGTAGTAAAAAGGGGTTTAAGGCAGGACAGTACAAGGGTACCGTACGGTCATCCCGACCACGCTAGCCAGACCTAGATCAAGCGCAGGCAGTTTAGCCAATAAGATTGACAGGCTCGAGGCTGCGCCGCAATCATGCACAAGACATTATGGAACGTCTTACAATGTCCCGACCATCAACCATAGATCCGACATTCAATCTCAATTTCCATCCGTTCTTGCTGTAATGATTGACGTTTCTCTCTTTTTCCGCGATGGATGACACGAATCCTCGGAAGCGTCCGCGGCCCATAGTTGGTGAGAGTTCCCGCGGGAGGCAAGGGTGAGCGTATGTACTTTAATGTGGTTAATAGCCAAGACATTGAGGATGCAACTCACTCGTGCTCATTTGATTCTCACTGCAGCAAGCTAACGATATGTAGTATGTAATTATTCCCGAGAGACTAAAGGTCATCCTGCGACCGTGTGACCTTGCTGACATCGTGGCTGGCAGTCTTGTCTGCGGTGTCGGAACAAGAAGCTCAAGTGTGATCGCACAGCGCCATGTGAAAACTGCATCAAAGCATCGACCGCCGATACCTGTACTTATAGCCGCAACAAACATGTCTCCGCCAAGGACACCTCATCGTCTGCCGCCGCGACCATTGCAGATCCTATACATGATTTGCAGCGCAGATTGGCTACCGTAGAGGAGCTCTTAGGTATCAGTCGAGAAATCGAAGGGAATGGTGTGAATGTCAGTAATATTGAAGAAGAGATGGTGGAAGATGAGCCTATGCCTCCACAGGTGCTTGGCACAGTTGTAGTCAAGGGAAACAGGAGCGTGTATCACGGACAGAACGATCGGGCAGTGCTCCTCAATCAGGTATGATATCGATCCATAGTACTTGTCAATCATTACGAGACGAGAAGGTTCTTAGTATCAAGGCCTTCGTCTCATTTACTGACCAGCTATAGTTCTCCGAAGTCAAAGACTTTCTCAGCACCATGTCACAGCATGAGCACTTGCAGGCGTCCGCCAAGCAGATCAAATTCCTGCAAACCAAGTCCACAACAGCTATTGCATCCCCTGAGAGTATGCGAGATCCAGAGTTCTCCTTGGCTCTTATTAAGTTACAAGAATACCTGCCACCCAAGGCGTACTGCGACAGACTTGTCAAAATCTATTGCCAGCATTTCGAGCGGACCATGAGGGTGATACACCTGCCTAAGTTTATGAGAGAGTATGAGCAATACTGGACAAGCAGTAATCGCGAATCAGTCAATCCTTTTCTCGTACCCCAGCTTACAGCAATGATGGCCATGGCATATCATATGGACAAAGGAGGTCGTCCCAACGATGACCACGCTCATAGGGCCTACCTTAAAGGTCCAGCCGTTGATCTTGTTCAGGGCTGGATCGATGAGTTGTCACGCAAACAGCGTACAGAACTTCCCACGCTTCAAGTGGAGATTGTCGTTCTTCTTGCTAAAAGTCTCCGCGGTTTACACCCAGAGAAACTCTGGAGCTCGACTGGCGCACTCGTACGATCCGCAATGGTCATGGGTCTCCATATAGACCCATCGAAGGTATCCGGATTCAGTCCATTCCAGGCGGAGATGCGCAGGAGGCTGTGGGCTACAACCCTTGAGATAGACCTCCAAGCATGTGTGGCAACAACGTTTCCCTTGGTACTGCCTGAGCTATCCTCATCTCAACTTCCTTCAAACCTCAACGATGCCGACTTTGACGAAGACACAATCAGTTTGCCTGCATCCAGACCATTGAGTACACACACGGACAACATCTACCAAGTCGCACTTGCATCATCATTGCCGCTACGTCTCAAAGCCGTATCAGCTGTCCAACACTCTACGCCGGATGCCGAAGAAGCTCTCCGATTGGGAAGGAAAATTAGCGATTGCATAAACAAAGTGCCTACTCCAGTTGGTTTGGACCGCCGGAAGCCGATGTCGGATAGTGGGTTGTTATTGCATAGAGTCCTGCTTGATCTCTATCTTCGCAGGCCACTACTGTACTTGTACAAACCACTCCTTCTGCGCGAGCAGCGAGATTCAGCAAACCGCGAAGAGATGGAAAGTAGTTGCCTCGATTCGTCTATTGCTATACTCTCCTACCAGGAACTATACGCCATGGCGGCTCTTGATGGCATCACCAACAGCCCCATGGCGCATCAGGACTTCTTCTATCGATGCTGTAAGACAGACGTCTTGTGGGCTGCCTTGACCTGCTGCCAGCGCATCAAAGTGCAGCAGAACGCTTCATTTGACATGTCCTGGATTGGAGGGGACTATCGAAGCTTGATCAAGACTGTCGAGAACACAATACAGTGCCTGATAGACAGAATAGGCCGCAAGGGCAGCGATATAAAAGACATCGTCGTCCTTGCCCTTGCCCTTCGATCAGTGCAGCCTTTCGAAGCACCTGCAAAAAAGTCTCTCGCGCTGCAGAAGACCGTGGAGAACACCTTGACGGCATGTCGCGCAAAATTACTGCAGCCCCTGCTTCAGTCGGAGCAAGCTCAGGAAGTGCCTCCATCCAGACCCGCAAGGCAAATGGATATGACGCCGCCAATCTCCAACCCGAGACTCACACCGATTTCCGAAACGTTGGCTTTCCCTGTGGATCTGATGGACAATGCGCAACAGTGGTTTGCCGATCTGCCAGATCTTGCGGCTGAGTATAGCAATTTCCAGGCTCATTTGAGCGATCCGAACGACGTGCTGAATCTTGGGATCCAACAAGACTGGGAGTGGGAACAAATGTGGCAGTAGTACTCATTCAAGCTCAATCTTCTTCACTCTTACGGACAGTTAAGCTATATCGAAGGCTAAACAACTATTCAAATGCTATCATGCAACTCCCGACGCGGCGTCCAGATGAAAGTGCAGCTGTGGCTGAGACAGTTTGTGACCATCACAAACGCGACATATCACCATCTCGCATTATATGTATGTGCATTTAGACCCAAAATGACACGGACTTATTCTCCTGTATCCCCCTTTTATCGCTTCAGACTATATCCTATGTCATCTTCTCCAGGTCTACCCGGAACCACAATTCATACAAGTCGCGATTATGCTCTAGCAGTCATGCTTCCGAACCGTCTCGCTCCCCGCATCGTAATCGTTACCATTTTGTCGTTCACTGTTCTTTCATTCGTCCTTTTAGCCACGATCCGAACTGAAAATCTGGGAAATCTACCCACGCGTGGGTTCTATCATGACGCTCCGGCGACAGCACCATATGGTAGTATCGTTATACAACCCCATTTACACATCGAGGAGCCAGTCAGCGACCCAATATGGACCATCCGCAATCGTACCTTGGGCGTGAGCTCGCTGTCCATACTAATCGTAGAAATTTAGCTGATGAGAACAGTTTGAGAAGATCTATGCGATCTCGATGTTACATCGCACGGACAAGAGTGACTATCTCGCACTCATGGGTCTGCTTTCCGACCTGGACATAACAATTGTCAATGGCGTCAATGGAAGTGAGATGCATGCAGATGCCATACCACCAGTACGATAGCTCCAATACAACAGCCTACACAGCTGCTAACGGGTCTCAGTACTGGAAAGGCCACGCATCAGCTGGCGAATACGGCTGCTGGCGAGCCCACATGAACATATACCAACAGTACGCTTACCCCATCTTTGCATACCATCCACTGACATTACCCAGCATGCTCCGCGCCTCCATCTCCTCCGCCCTCATCCTCGAAGACGATGCCGACTGGGACATCTTCCTGCGCCCGCAACTCCTCTCCTTCGCGCGCGGGCTGCGCTTCGTGCAAAACAGCACTTCCCCACCCCTCTCTTCCCCCTACGGCGACTCCTGGGACGTTCTCACCATCGGCCACACCGGCATAAACAACAGACCCGGCATCCCCCAACGCTACTGGGTAACACCCGACGACCCCACCGTCATCCCCGAAGCCAATCGAACATGGTCTCGCAAACCCAACCTCACCGCCCTGCCCTCACATACCGAGCACGACAGACTCGTAACGCAAGTCTCAAAACTCACCGGCACAGCCGCCTACGCCATCTCCCTCCGCGGCGCCGCGCTTATGCTCCACGACCAAGCCCTCCTTCCCCACGCGACGGCGATCGACATGGCCATCTCAAACATGTGCAATCGCAACAACTTCCCTCAGCCATTCTGCTACGGCACGTACCCCATGCTGATCGGGCGGTATCGCGCCATCGGCCCGAAATATAGGGACTCGGATCGCAGGACGTCGTCGAATGAGGCGGAGCCAAGGAGTGGAGGTGGGCAGAATCGGGATGAGAGGAAGGAGGCGGAAAGTGAGTTTACGGTGTTTCCGGTGAGTTTGAATGCGGGGAGGTTGATGCGGGGGGAGACGGTGGTGAGAGCGAATGGAGGGGAGAAGGAGGTGGATGTGGGGACGTTTGTCATGCCGAAGGGGGAGGGGATTGAGGTTGGAGTTGAGAGGGGCTGAGGAGGTTGGGTAAGGGGAACGAGGGGACGGATCGAGGTTGTATAGCGCAAGCTGGAGGCATTTCGACGAGAAGACTTTGTGTTTGGAGTTGGAGCAGAGAGTGAAGGGTACTTCAGTTGCATTACCATATCATTACATCCGACGTCGCCGCCAGCATTACTCGTCTCTAATCTAAGCTATTCTAAAAGACCAAAAGCGCCTCGCTAATTCGTAACTCATGCCGCTATGCGTGTCCCAATTCCCATATATGCAGATTCCCATCCATCCGTAATTACCCAGTCGCCATATTTGTTGAACCATTATTTACACGTCTTTCTTTTTTCTTGTCTTTTTCCCTCCCAAACAGTATCTTCTTCTTGTTGACTTTCTTCCCAGTCTTCCATGAAACCCCAAGTTTGTAATCAGGCAGTGGTGTCCACCAAAACTTGATCGCAACCTTGATTCCCAGCTGCCTCTTGTATATGATTGTCGAGACGCACACAACGAAGAATGCGAACGCGGGATGTTTCATGAAGAAGTCGAATATGTCGCGCACATGGTTCTACCATGCCTGATGCCACATGACGCCAAGTAGAGCACCGGCCACCTGGAACCACAAACTACCAGAGCTCGCCGGAGCTTGATTGGCAGCAAGCGGGGCGACGGGCCCTCCAGATGCCGCAGCATTGTTTTGCAATCGCGCAGGCGCCGTGGTGCCAGGGTATAGCGTAACGAGGGTAGTGAAGCCCTTGTCATCATACGTGGTCACGACCGAGGGCTTAGAATCGCCAGGCAAAGCCGAAGGCGAAGCTACAGGCGATGGCGTAAAGGAAGCGGCTTGGGATGTCTGGAGGAGAGGTTAGCTAAAGTCGCCGAGAGGGGAATAGCGCACTGGGAGCATAGGGGGAAAAAGAGGCTTACTGACAGCTGCTGCGCTGGGTGGAACAACTTTTCCAGTGTCAGAGACGGTCCAGCCGGCGGGGAGGCCAGGGTAGTTGGAGAAAGTGGACTGTGGTGCTTGGGAGGTCGTTCCAGGGACCCAGGGATAGACATTGGGGCGCGTGGTATCGGTCTGGCCAGGTGTGAAGGGAATAGGCTGGCCGGAGGCTGTGGCTGTCACTTTCGGGGAGTCGGCAATGGGCTTGTTGCCTCCTGAGTAGACAGAGCCACCGACTGCCTTGATGGAGCCGGACGAGCCGCTCTGGTCGCCGTAAACGTATTGCGTGCCGGTGGAGTAGTCCTGGACCATGATAGATCGAACCACCATGGAGAAGGGACCTTTGGAATAGTCGGTTGGGCCACGAGACCACTGAATGGTGCCTTGAGGATTGGCTGAATCGCCACCAGACCACGAGCCAAATTTCACCTGTAGGGTCAAGGTTAGGATATGTCAGATGCAGGGAGGAAGTTTACTTACTTGCATAGGTGTCTGGGGATACTGGTTTCCAGCGTTGGCGGGTTCGAGAGTTCGTACAGTGACTCCATCGATCTGCCACACGATCTGGCTGGGCGTCCAATCAATGGTATACTTCTTGAAGCCCGACTGACTTCCAGCATCCTTGTGGAAAGCACCGCGGTTGTAATCGGTAGTCAAACCCTTGCCGAAGTAGTTTGATTGAACCTCATCAGGGTTTGCACCGAGCCACTCCCAGTCGATCTCGTCGAGTGTGTCAGACTGCAGAACAGCGCTGCTAACGATGCCTGCTCCCGGTGCGGCCTTGACGACGATCTCGACCTTGCCCCACATGATGTACCATTTCGAAGTGAGCTGGGGAGAGTCTCCCGACTTGGCGACGGTGAAGGATACACCGTCCTTGCCATAAGTTGGCGAGCCTTGGGACGTGAATGAATCCGAAGCAGATTTGAAGTCGATGTTGACGGTGCGACCGAGAGCCGAGTCGGGTGGACAGTCAGAGCGCGACATGGGGTTGCAGTTCGACCACGTTTGCGCGACTGAGGGAGCGACGAGAGTCGCAAAGGCTGCGAGTGCCTGTATGGTAGAGCGCATTGTGAATGTGGTGGTGTAGTAGCGATCGTTGGTCGTTGGTCGGCTGGTCGGTTGGTTGGTGTTGATTATTGATCGGCGGCGGTGACAACACCAGAGGCGGTGATACAATGTGGAAATGTGTTATCTTCGGTAGTAATGTCTCTCAAGGAAGGAGTATGTACTAGCAAAGCAGAATGTGTGTGAGTATGGTGATCGGAATGCGTGTTATTCAGATACCTTCAGCGCTTGATAGGTACAGAGGTGTAAAGTGGGTTGTGTAATGCAGGCCCGGAGGACCGGCATGCAAAAGGATTATAAAGCTGCTGCCAGCCATCTTGATTAGGCGAGACATACGTGGTGGCCCTTGTTCAAGACGTGGCGTGCCAACCTGCGCGCAGAGTGGGCGACAAAGACGAGGTTGGCGGAGAGACCGAGGAGGTTGGATAGTGGAGCTGAGCCCAGCCACATCATGGTTACTACCCTGCTTGTCGCAGTACGAGCACAGCTGCCCAGTCGCGGCTGGACAAATTCAATGCTGGAAAATGACGCAGCGCCAATATGTCAATAGTTTGTTGAAGTCCGTCGATTCCATGATTGCGCGTCTTCACGAGACCCTTGGTGATGGAGTTCGCTGACAGCCTTCGACAACGCATGGGCCACCATCCCATCTCTCAAGCCCAACCACGGGGTCCTATAACGCATGACGATCAAACAAGTCTCAAGTCATTTACCAGTGAGGTACTACAGGACCCTGCATCAAGAAATCAACTTTTGTCTTTTCCTGTGTTGAACACAAAACGCTAGGTCTGGATCTGATGAGCATCCTCGAAGTCCCTGCATGCCTGCACGAGCCACTCCCTTGCGCCACAGCCGATGGACGGCCAGATCCCCGCAACACCAATAATCCATCCCACTTTGGATGCATGCCTGTGCCTATCAATAGCAATCGATACAATCGATACGGCTCGTCCAATAGCAAGTCTATTTGCTCCACGCCGTGCCGTTGATTTTTTTCCCGCTTTGAGCATCTGAGTCACGCGTCCACCATCCATATTGACCGAGTTACGAGGTCTCACCACCAAAGTAACCTCACCACACCATGTCGTTGACGAATGCAACACCGCTTGAAGTCGCACAGGCCGCACGGCTCGGGTCCCGAAAGCTTGCCGTACTGTCCACTGAAGAGCGCAATGCCGCGTTAACAGCGATACACGATGCGCTAGCACAGGGCAAAGAAGAGGTGCTAGCCGCAAATGTAAAAGACCTCGAGGCTGCGAATAAGGCTGCAGAAGGCGGGACCCTGAGTGCAAGCTTAGTCAAGAGGCTGGATCTGGGGAAGCCGGGGAAATATGAAGACATGCTGCAGGGGATACTCGATGTGAGAGATCTGGAGGACCCCATCAATAAGACCACAGCAAGGACCTTATTGGACGACAATCTCACCCTCTCGCGAATCACATGTCCCATTGGCGTCCTGCTCATCATTTTTGAAGCACGCCCAGAAGTCATTGCGAACATTTCAGCCCTGGCCATTAAGTCTGGAAACGCTGCAATTCTCAAAGGAGGTCGAGAGTCAAGCAACAGCTTCGCTGCCATCGCCTCCATCATCTCTACAGCCTTGTCAAACAGCCCTGTTCCATCAGATTGTCTCCAACTCGTCCAAACCCACGATGTCATCGCCGATCTCCTCAAACTCGACACCTACATCGACCTCTGCATCCCTCGAGGCGGCAACAAACTTGTCCGCTACGTGAAAGACACCACTACCATCCCCGTCCTCGGACACGCAGATGGCATATGCTGCACCTATCTGTGCGCAGACTACCCAGCCAACAAAGCCACCAAGATCATTCTCGATGCCAAAACATCCTACCCAGCAGGCTGCAATTCCACGGAGCAATTACTCGTCGACTCCCCCGCTTTATCCACAACTCTGCCTGCGGTAGCAGAAGCGCTGCTCAAAAAAGGCGTCTCCCTCCGCTGCGATCCCGCATCTCTATCAGCGCTACAAAACGCGCTCGACCCGCACTCCGCCACCCTCCTCCAATCCGCCGGCCCCGAAGACTTCGACACCGAGTTCCTAGACTACATCCTCGCCATCAAAACTGTCTCCTCCGTCTCCCAAGCCATCTCCCACATCAACACGCACTCCAGCCACCACACCGACGCAATCCTCACCCTCGATTCCCAAGCCGCAAACACGTTCCTTTCCGCCATCGACTCCAGCTCGGTATACTGGAACACGTCGACCCGCATGGCTGATGGACAGCGCTATGGTTTCGGCACTGAGGTCGGAATTTCCACGAACAAGATTCATAGTAGGGGACCTGTGGGTCTCGAGGGCTTGACGATATATAAGTGGGTGATTGTGGGCGATGCACAGGTTAGTGCGGAGTATGGTGCGGGTGGGAAGGCGTGGAAGCATGAAGTCCTTGCAGACGAGGGTGTTGCGAGGAATGAAGAGGAGAGAGAGGTGTTGAGGAAGTTTAGGGGTGGGAGGGCGTAGGATAGGCGCGAGGAGGGGGGGGGAACAAAAGGGAAGTGGTAGTGGGATGATCCCATATAACATATGATGTGAAAAAGCCATACGTTAAAAGTTTGTACATCTGAATTGTACTGTATGCAGTTCAGACAATATGGTAAAAAGTACGGCTCCATATACATAGTCTTTGCATGTACTGATTCACAAAGGCTGACTTGCTTGTTTGCTTCACTTCGATTTATTCTCAACCATGCTCGACTCGACAGCTATTCGCCAAGTAAATGTGCGATGTGCCATCTGTATCTACTAAAAGTCTTCTATAGCTGATTTCCAAACAAGTTCCAATACCTGTTTTCCCAGTCCCGCTTGCATTTCCCATCATGTCAAATCGTGATATCTCTAGTCATACAGCACATTTAGTCGACGCCCTTGTTCCTCAGGGCCAACGATGGCTGCGCAAAGATCTGTGCGCCGTCCTGGAGACGACGCTCCGTGTTCTGGCGACCGTTGACAAAGTCAGGGTGGTTGAGAGTGAGCTCGACAGCGCCGTTGACAACGTGATCGACAGCCTCTACACCCAACATGAAGGAGTGGTCCTGGTTACCAACCTCGTAACGCCATGAGCCGAAGCGGCCACGCGACAAAATATCCTTGGCTTGGAGGGCAGGGAGGAGCTTTGTGAGAACGCCCTCACGCTCGAGCGAAGGTGTGGGGTAGCCGTGGTCGAAGCGGCGGTGGTAGGTGGAGACGATCTCATCGTCGGGCTTGATCATCTCGGTGTTGACGAGACCCTGAATCGAGTCCTTGAGCATGTTCTTGAGGTCGACGGGCTTCATGCTGGACTCGGAAACCTCCAACATGATCGACCAGTAAGGGCCGGACTGAGGCTCGGTCGAGCTGGGCTTGGAGCCATCGGCGAGCTGCTGTGTTGCGAGCTTGACGTCGGCCTGGGGCTGGTTGTATGGCGAGTAGTTGGAGAAGATGGTGGCGCGGTAGAAGTTGCAGTCATCCTCGGGGAAGTACAGCCAGCACTTGTCGCCGATGCGCTCAGGGCGCTCGCCTCGGATACCAACGCCGATAACGTGTGTGCTTGAGTAGAAAAGACCCTTGCTCAAGTCAATGAGCTCCTTGTCGCCCATCTTCTCTACGAGAGAGTCGACAGCCATGGTGTTGACCAGCTTCTTGTAGTTGACAATGGTGCCGTCCTTGAGGTGGACTCGGTGGCCCTCGGCATCGACCTTGGTGACTGACCCGCTGTCACCATAGCGCTTCTTCTCGGCGGGGAGCGTCTTGTCGACCGCAATCCAAATACCACCAGTGCCGTCTCGCGCGGGGAAACGGAAGGTAGCGTTGGGGCCCCAGTTTCCTGCGGTCTTGTTGTGAATGATGTTGTTGATGACACCCTTGACATTAGGAGCAGCGACACGCTCACCGAGCCACTGGCACTGCATCTTGGTGGTAGGCACCGCCCACACTTTGTAGTTGTATGGCCTCATGAAGAGGTCAGCAATGCCGACACCCATCTGCCGCAGAATCCACTCGTCAAAGTCCTTGGGCTTTGTATTGGCCACGCGGGCCTCGAGCGCGGCGTCGATCAGGCCGTCGACGCACTTTGCCTGGTCGTCCTTGTTCAACATGGACAGGTTGTTCTGGAAGGGGTAGGGGACCCATTGGCTCTTGCAGCGGACGTAGGAGATGCGCTGGTGTGTGTACCAGTCATCGTCGTTGGGGAGCGCCTCGTCAATGCAGTCGTCGAAGTACTTGTAGTGGGAGAAGATGACATGGCCACCGACATCGTAGAGCTGTGGAAATTAGTACTGTGGGGTATCAATTGGCAAAGGAGGCACTCACGAAGCCCTCTGGGGTCACATCAGTCGAGGCCAGACCACCGGGCGTCTCGTTGGAGTCGACAATCATCCATGAGGGGCCATCCTGGGATTCTTAGCATTGCCCCGCCATAATTCACACGTTGAGAGCGTACGATCTGGTGAAGGCGCTTTGCGGCTCCAAGACCAGTCGGTCCAGCGCCAATGACGAGAACATCGACAGAACTACAGCTTCATCAGCACAAGCAGCTCCGGCGCGTGTGGGGGCGGTGAGGGCCTGCTACGAACATTTCTTCCTTGGCGGATCCCATCTTTCCCTGCAAGAGCTCTTGGAAACTCGGAACTCTCTTCAAAGTCTGGCGGGCGAGGTTCAACATGTACTCGGCGCACAATGCAGCAGGAGGGGACTCAGAGTGGCGGTGGAGCAGATCTAGAGGGGCGCGGGTCGTGGTGGAGAATTATAGACTCTGATAGCACCAGGTGCCAAGAGATGTTGGGACCCTTGTAAATCCAGCTGCATACACGCTGCACGGGCCATGTGGTCTACGACGACTCGGCTGGGAGAAGCAAAGAGGAAAAGGGGCGGCTTCTGGGGGTCTCAGCCAACCTGAGCGACATGGCTGCTCGTGGGCGTCATCATTGGTTGCCCGGCCTGCATGGTGCCTCCCTTTCGGCTGATCGTCGAGTGCGACATGAATTTTTTTCGAGGTCGGTCTGATTGCGGGTGCTCCCTACGGATGTGCTGTGTACTGTAGTACTGCGTTGTGTATGCCGAGCTGTCAGTGTGCAGTGCAGAGCTTGAGCATGGCCCAAAGGAGTCTCAAAGCTTGACAGCCATCTCTACACAGTAAGAAGCTGCTACACATCATCTGTGTGCGCCGCTAGTGCGACCTGTAGTCTTCCCTGTGTCGATGCTGCTCGTCACGACGACATGCATTACCCCTATTGTGCGCCTCACCTGTGTCGCCTCCACTGAAGCGCGCCAGAGTTTCCAGAAGCAGGCGGGCGACGGAGTAATACATGGGCCTATCTTAGCAACCATGCACGCATTCTTGCTGACGGCGCTGGAATTGCGATGTGCTGGGCCGCGTATGTAGAGCATTTCTGAGTTGCAAACGGGACGACGTTTGAGCGGCGACGGCTGCTTGCGCGTCTTCAGCGCGGCTCCACAGCACATCTGTTTCAGGTCGCCGTTGTCTGCCAATTCCCGCGCACATCGCGTACCTCTGGTGCCCGCCCGTCGCAAACCCCAAAGCAGAACCCCTGTGAGACGGCCTAGAAGGTCGTCGTAGCTGATTTCCGCTCCGCCCCTCCCTTTTAGCGCAAATTGCATACCACTTCTGCCAGCTCTCAACACTTCCCCGTCGCTCTTTATCTCCTCACTCCCCTGTGTGCGCGCCGTCACAGCTCTTCAGTGCTGCTTGTGCAACGCATTGTGCCTTCAGGTGCTCCCTCTTCCCCGAGACCTCGCCCACCACATCGGACCAATCAGCCCGCCATCGCTACGGCCCGCGACTGCCATTCTTTCACACGGCTGCCCACCACCTGCCTCGACCACCTCCACGAGCCTCTCCTTACGCCACGCCGCACTCCACCGCCATCATGTCTGCCGACGAGAAGATGCGGTCCTCTGTGGACGCTGCCCGCGACCCCGCCGCGCCCGTGCTACCCACGGTGAACCCAGATGCGCACAAGTCTGCGCCTGAGCCGGCCTCCTTTCACCCAGCCGTATACATTGCGTACGTCCAACTCTGCCAATGAGGCATAGCAGCATCTGACAGCCGCGCAGCACATGGATCTCGCTCAGCTCGAGCACAATTGTCTTCAACAAGTACATTCTCGACACCGCCAAGTTCCGTACGTCGACTCCATCTCTATGCGCAGCGCCATCTAACCACTGCAATAGACTACCCCATCTTCCTCACAACATGGCATCTGGTATTCGGCACCATCATGACCCAGATCCTCGCCCGCTGCACCACCATCCTCGACTCAAGAAAGAAGGTGCCCATGACCGGCGCCGTATACCTCCGCTCCATCGTCCCCATCGGTCTCTTCTTCAGTCTGAGCTTGATCTGCGGTAACCAGGCATACCTGCACTTGAGTGTGGCTTTCATTCAGATGCTCAAGGTCGGCAGTCCCACTTCGAACATGGCTAATGCAAATCTAACACATCGCAGGCAACCATGCCCGTCGCTGTCCTCATTACCACTGCCATCCTCGGTGTTGCCCCTCTGAACATGAAGGTCCTCGGCAACGTCTCCTTCATCGTCATTGGTGTTGTTATTGCCTCGCTGGGCGAGATCCAGTTCGTCATGATTGGATTCCTGTTCCAGTGCGGTGGCATTGCCTTTGAGGCTGTGCGACTGGTCATGGTCCAGCGCCTGCTCAGCTCCGCAGAGTTCAAGATGGACCCCCTCGTCTCGCTCTACTACTTTGCTCCCGCTTGTGCCTGTATGAACGGCTTTGTGCTGCTCTTCACTGAGTTGCCCACCCTCACCATGGACGACATCTACCGCGTCGGAGGTCTTACCCTATTCGCTAACGCCCTCGTCGCCTTCCTGCTCAACGTCTCCGTCGTCTTCCTCATTGGCAAGACCTCCTCCCTCGTCCTCACTCTTTCCGGTGTACTCAAGGACATCCTCCTTGTCTTCGCCTCCATGTTCCTCTTCAAGGACCCCGTCTCGCCCCTCCAGGCATTCGGATACGCCATTGCTCTCGGTGGCCTCATCTACTACAAGCTCGGTGCTGAGAAGCTGAGGGAATATCTCGGACAGGGCGGCATGAAGTGGCAGGAGCTCGGTCACACTCGCCCAGTCCTCCGCAAGTTGATGGTCTTCGCGGCGGTCATCATGGGCATGTTTATGATTCTCGGCTCTCTTGGACCCCGCTACGCGCCCGACTCAACTGCCAAGGCCTACAACGGCTTCGGCAAGCTCATTGGCGAGAAGGGCGTATGAACGAATTCGGACGTTGGAAACCACGTACACGACAGCCTCGGTCGTTGGAAAATCGCCAGTCTAGCAATTCGCTACTTCGCCTCCTGTGTTATAACTTACTTTGGTGTATTATGGAGTGGGTGGGGCCACTGGTGTTCTAAAGCATAGACAAGCGGGTCTTTCCATGCCATGGGGATCCTTTTCTTTTCTTGTTTACCATCGTTCATATGGGTTGGACGCTGTTTATCAATTGAATCACATAGCATGTCAGGGAGCAACGACAGGAAAACGAAAGTACACGTTGTGTCATATAGATTTTTGTAGCACTAGCCGTGCTGGATGTGATGGTATATACTCTAGCTACATAATGGTAATACATGTGGTAGTGATATTTGGTGTTTTGGAGTCGCTTTTAGTGTTTGTGTGGCTTGATCTACTAGAAGCAGAGGAGAAACGTCGGCTGAGAAAAAGCATGCCGGACCGAGAAGTGTGAAACTGCTCGAGGCATGAGATAGAGCATTGTCTCGGACGACTGGCGTTAAGCCGGATTCGATAATTGAAATTCAGGACTAGAGCTTGACGCGTAAGATCATACATACTACAAGCAGTACGGTGGGAGGGGCTGAGGGGATATTGTTTCGTGATGGCATATAGATCATTGGTAACCATTTTGCCCATAACCATCCACAAAAAATGATCTGCGATCAAGAAAGGCATCTTGCAAAAGTCCTGCGCATACTGACATCTATAGTATGTATTTTCATTTCCAAATCGCCAAACCAATGTGCCGTGAAATTGTGCTCGGTAACTACTGCTGCTCGATCAAACTTCCCCTTACTCCCAGGGAACGCGATAGAAACACGAGAATTCAAAGGCAATTATATGCATCAACCATTTCTCCACGATGTCTTCCAATGCAGACGACGTCCAGGCGAAGCGTCGTCCATCCATTAGACACTTGTCAGGGTCGCGGCATCCTTCAGGGACTAGTGTGCCAAGGCCGCCCGCTAGCGCCGTTCGCTTCCCACACACCATGGAAATTCTGCGCATCTTCGAACTTCAGCAGAGTACTAACCCACAGCCTCCGACAACACCACTTGCTCAACGACAGTCAAGATGGGTATCGATCTCGATAAGCACCATGTTCGAGACGGGCACCGCAGTATGTGAACCCCCGTCGAGTCGGCGCAGCAATGCGCTGGCGACAGCAGTCTGCAAAGACGCAACATGAGATTTCGAGAGCGCGAGGATTGACGAGTATACAGAGGTCCCCAAGTCCACCAACCCCTACGTAAAGCTGTTGGTGCGTCTTTACAAGTTCCTGGCTCGTAAGTTGTCTCCCCGACGTCGCGCAATGTGTGTGTGCTGACTGCGACAGGCCGTACCGATGCCCCCTTCAACAAGACGGTTCTCCGACGCCTCATGATGTCCAAGATGAACCGCCCTCGTAAGACGACCGCACCTGTCTAGTCATCCGAAAGCATGTTCTAACCCTGTGGCAGCCGTCTCCCTCTCCAAGATCGTCGCGACCGCCGCCAACAAGTACTCGGCGAAGGCACACGAGGGCAAGACCGTCGTCATTGTAGGAACCCTGGGCATATACTATCCGCGGCACGTCGCTAATTGACATCAGGTCGGCACCGTCACCGACGACAACCGTCTCCTCGAGCTCCCCAAGCTCTCCATTGCGGCTCTCCGCTTCACCGCCTCTGCTCGCGCCCGCGTTGAGAAGGCCGGCGGTGAGTGCCTCACCATCGACGAGGTTGCCACCCGCTCCCCCACTGGCTCCAACACCCTCCTCCTCCGTGGACCCAAGAACGCCCGTGAGGCCGTCAAGCACTTCGGCATGGGCCCCCACACCAACAAGAAGCCCTACATCGAGAGCAAGGGCCGCAAGTTCGAGCGCGCTCGTGGTCGCAGACGGTCGCGTGGTTTCAAGGTCTAAGCGTGTGCTGGAAGCAGTGCTTTTTCTCTGGGTTGTTGGCGTGGTCATGGTCATGGGAATTCACTTACGAGGCGTGCATCACGACTGGCAAGGGCTATTTAGATGCTCGCAAAAAGATACTCAATGTCTCGATAGGCAATGTAAACCCACGGGCTCTTCCGAGCTCATGAGGTCAACTCATGAATAATCCGCCCTTTCTATGCTCTGTAATGGTGATTTCGCGTGAACGATGTCCAACTGTAGACAACGCGTATTCTGCCCGATCTCGGGGTTGGATCGCCAGGCTGATGCAAGAACTTTTTGGTACTCCAAATTTTCTTCGTGCCCCGCATTCGACCAACCACAGCTCAGCGCCTCATACCCACATTATTACCCAAATAGTCACGATAGCATCTGACATCACTTTTGTCAATTCCAACAGCATCACCGTAATCCCCAAAATGGTTGACAGGCGTAAGGTTGGTGTTTTGGGCGGTGGCCAGCTCGGCCGCATGCTCATCGAAGCTTCCAATCGCCTCAACGTGCAAGTCAATGTGCTGGACGCAGCAGCATCACCAGCAAAACAAATATCGGCGCACGACGGCCATATCGAAGGTTCCTTCAAGGATGCTGCCGCTGTCAAGAAGCTTGCCCAAACATGCGACGTCGTCACAGTCGAGATTGAGCACGTGGACACCCACATGCTGGAAGAGGTAGCTAGCGAGGTGATTGTGGAACCAAGCTGGAAGACCCTACGGACAATCAAGGACAAATACGCACAAAAGCAGTATCTGAAAGAGCATGGAGTTGATGTTGCGGACAGCATTGATCTGGAGGGCAAGGGTGCGGACGGACTGAAAGAGGTGGGCAAGACGTATGGCTACCCATTCATGCTGAAGAGCAAGACCGAGGCATACGACGGCCGAGGGAACTTTGTGGTCAAGAATGAAGGAGATGTAGATGCTGCGATAGAAGCCCTGGGTAGCCGACCACTCTATGCAGAGCGATGGGCAGACTTCAGATTGGAGCTCGCGGTCATGGTTGTCAAGACGAAGGATGGCGTACTTACATTCCCCACTGTTGAGACGGTGCACGAAGACAGCATATGCAAGCTCACGTATGCGCCGCCAAGGAACGTGTCCGACTCCACAGCACAGAGAGCACAAGACCTTGCAAGGAAGGCTATTGGTGCCTTCGAGGGCAAGGGTGTCTTTGGCGTGGAGATGTTTCTCCTCAAGGATGACAGCCTGCTCATCAACGAGATCGCGCCTCGACCACACAACTCTGGGCATTACACCATCGAGGCTTGTCCGCTGTCACAGTATGATGCTCATCTACGCGCGATTCTGGACTTGCCAATTCCTCAGTCTGGCCTGCGCCTACGAGAACCATCCATCATGCTCAACATCCTCGGCGGGAAGACACCAGACTCGCACGTACAGGTAGCCAAGAAGGCCCTTGAATCTCCAAACGCATCAATCCACCTCTACGGCAAGGGCGACGCACGACCAGGCCGCAAGATGGGTCACATCACAATCACAGCGCCCACCCTCGCCGAAGCAGAGCGCGAAATGCAACCTCTCGTCGACTTCGTAGACGAGCAAAAAGGCAAGCCGCTCGGCACTCGCTCGGACCCCTCCAGCTCTACAGAAGAGCCCCTTGTTGCCGTAATCATGGGTTCCGATTCTGACTTGCCTGTCCTCCGTGCCGGTCTCGAAATTCTCCAAAAACTTCAGATACCCTTCACAACACGCATCACCTCCGCGCACCGCACGCCAGACTGGCTCCGCGAGTTCTCCAAAAACGCCTCAAACACATCCCTCAAAGTCATCATTGGCGCAGCAGGTGGTGCAGCTCATTTGCCTGGCATGTGCGCCTCGTGGACTACGTTGCCTGTTATCGGCCTGCCTGTTAAGGCGACGCATATGGATGGATGGGATAGTTTGGTGAGCATGACGCAGATGCCGAGGGGTGAGCCGGTCGCTACTGTCGGTATCAACAATAGCACAAACGCCGCACTGCTTGCGGTGAGAATTCTGGGAGCGGACGATAAGGCGGTTAGGGAGAGGTTGAGGGTGTGGATGGAGGGAAATGAGAAGGAGGTTATGAGGAAGGATAAGGCATTACTGGAGGATGGGTGGGAGGCGTATCTGAAGGCGATGGGGAAATAGGTGGATGAAGTGAGGTTGTCTTTTTGTGTAGAGGATGGAGTCGGTGTCGGTGGCAGTACTGCTTATGGGTCAAAGCATTGAATGTCTTGTCATTCGTTTACTCACTGTAAAGCTTCCACCTCCATGTTCAATACAGCTGCTTTCCTTGAAATTCGAAACCAGCCTCCAATCCAATCGGCGACTAGTCCTTCGTCCCTCAACGCGACATGCAACTAGCCAATCGCAAGTACGCTATCACGCAAAAGCACAAAATCACCTCGCTAATCACCGCAGATCGTAGATCAGTGCATGCAGTGTTCCCTCAGCTCTGCAGTAGCATGCATAGCCAGCACATCAGTGCGTCCCCAATTGGGTTCCACTTGAAGCTGGTTGGCCACTGCATCGTTCACGATGGCCGCTTCCGTTCAAACATAACCTTAGCTGCCGGACACATGCCAATATCGTGTCGCAACCCACCTGCAACCCCAATAGACGTCATACCAATAAAAACAGTGTTCAATTGACCTTCAACCCCTCACCTCAATCCCTTCTTTCTCTCCACGTCTCAACACTCTCCACACCAAACATGTCCTCCCTCCAAACCAAACTCACAAAACCCTTCATCGACATCTTCATCCTCACCTGGGACTTTGGCCTCTTCCTCCTCAACCTCGTGCTCCCGCCTCACGCCCCCAATGCCGTCGTCCCCGCCCACGCCCCCGGCTTCCACGGCAACTGGCCCCCCTACCAGCCCCCAGGCCCAGGCGACTCTCGCAGCGCATGTCCCATGCTCAACGCCCTAGCAAACCACTCCATCCTGCCGCACGACGGCAAGAACATCACGTTCCGCCAACTGAACGGCACCGTGCGGGAGGCGTTCAACTTCGCGCCGAGCTTTTGCTTCTTCGTGCCCAAGTTCTCGAGCGATTTTCTGGGACGCAGTTATTGGACGGATAAGTTTGACCTTGAGGAGCTGAGTAAGCATAATGCGATTGAACATGATGCGAGCTTGACGAGGAGGGATGCGGCGCAGGTGCCGGATCAGGGGAGGCCGGATTTGGAGCTGGTGGAGGAGCTTTTGGCGGGGGCGACAGGAGGTGAGTTTTTCCTTGCTCTGAAATAGTGGAGTATAGGTGATGGGATGGCTTTGCTGACTGGTGTTTGTACAGAGGGTGGGAAACGAATGACGAAGGCGGATTTGAGCAGAGCGCTTGCGATTAGGAGGAGGGATGCGAGGGCGAGTAATGAGAAGTATAGTGAGAGTTTGTTTCATAATGGGTTTGGGAGCGCGAAGTAAGTGCTACACGAGTTCCTATACTCCTAGTCTGGTTGGCAAGGCCATTGGGTTAGATATGATAGTTGCATACTGACAATGAAGCAGTTCATCAACCATGCTCACAATCTTTGGTGGTAGTGTGGATGATCTGCGACCGATGTTAACGGAAGAGCGCTTCATCGATGGATGGCAGCCACGGATCCTGAGTCGGTTCGGATTGACCATGGCGGCGTTCAACGGGACAGTGTTGCCTGTCGAGTTCGGTGTGAAGAGGGCAAAGATCGAGTGAGGTTGACACGATGGGTGAGGCGAAAGAGCGATGGATGAGACACGCTAGTATTACGAATCATGATTAGGGGATTATGGATGTACATCATGAGCTTTGTGGTAATTCACTTTGGACGATATGAGAGCAAGCGATGGTACCAATTCGAGATAGAATGATATAACAAATCCGAGTCATTCGACATGAGCAGTAGTTTTTTTCTGAACCCTCATCATCTTGTTCTTCTTCTCTTTCAAGAAATTCGTGGCCCCAGGGAAGGGAGATCGTCTTTCATGCTTTGTTGATACAGTCTATTTCAGCGACATCCCCCTCTCGCTTCATGTCACCCATGGTGATGTGATTTGAGCCAAGAAGAAAAGACAGGAGCACATTAAGCTGAAAGGTTGGAGTTTTGGATAAATCGAGCATACTGTGGATGCAGATGATAAAAGAAAGAAGAAAATTAAGAGGCAAGAGACGGTAAGAGGAGGAATTCATAGCTCTCTTGCGCCGGGGATACGTCATTACATGTGCTGCGAGCCTCTTATTGTTCTTGAGGAGGGGGACAGGAAAGGCGAGAATCATGTTGCTCTCGTTTGACTCTTTTTGGAGTGATTTGGGGCAAGAAGAGCGGGACATTCGTCGTCCGAGATGTTTCTTTCAGAACATGGCGTCGTCGGTTGTCTGGCTTTGGAACATGTTCTGGTCGCTGTTTGAGTTTTGAAACATTTGGTGGTTGGAGAATGTTTGGAGAAAAGAGAGGGGCAGAACACATGGGCTCTTGCAACAGATAATTTTTGTGCAGCAATATTTCTTGGATGGGAGCTGGAGAGGAGGAAGGAGAAGAACAGGGGGTATTTATAGACAGTCTTGCAGAAGGGACAAGTCATAGCAACGCGGACATGTATTTCATAGCTTTAATAAAGAAGCGTAAAAGAAGGCAGAAATTATTGTCATCACACAGATGTGGTTTTGTTAAACCGCTCGGCGCAGGAAGGACACGACATTCAGCGTCTGAGATGTTTCTTTTGGAAACTGCTGCTGGTGAGCAGCTGGATAGGTAAAGATGATAGATGAGGAGGAAGAGTCGAGGAGCGATATCTATATTGCTCTCAAGTGCGCAACAGGGGACATAAAGGTCGTGGGCGAATGGTTTAGATGTGAGGAGAAGTCGGGGAGCAGGCAGAACGCATCACTTCCCCAGATATAGGATTTCGATGATTCGCAACGCGAGCAAAGACTCAGACATCTTTTTGCTGTCTTCTGGTTTTGAGAACATGCCTTGATCGGCTATTTGACTCTGGAACATGACATTTCCAGGTAGACTTTTTGAAGAAAAGAGAGGAACAGAACACATATGCTGTGAAGGTAGTGAATTTTTGTACAGCGATATTTTGTGGATTTTAGGTTAAGAGGAGGAAGAAGAAGAAGAAGAAGAAGAAGAAGAAGAAGTAATTAGAGGATGTACTTATAGACAGTCTTGCGCAAGCGGCAGAGCACATATCGCTGGTAATAGATAGTATGTGTTCCTGGAAAGGAGGGCCAGAGAAAGCAGGACGCATCATTCCCACAAAGGTGCGATTCTGATGAAATGTGCGGCGAGCAGAGACCGGAACATTCGGAACTCGTCATTTGATTATAGAACATGCCATTATCGGCTGTCTGACTTTGGAACATGGCACTTTCGGATAGGTCTTTTGGAGGAAAAGAGAAGCAGAACACATAACACAATGTGCGGGCAATTTTGGTAAAGAGGAAAAGGTTTGTGAGTTGAAGAAGGAGGGAGAGGAAGAATGGATCAGTGGAGGTATTTATAGATGTTCTCACTCGGCAGAGCACACACATATTCAAGTCGATAGTTTGTGTTCTGAGAAATAGATCTAGGGGAGGTAGGGCCCATCTTTGCCACCGAGACAGAATTTTGCTGCGCAGTGTGGTACAGCGAGGACAGAGCATAGGCTCTGGCAAATTGCTTTTTGGAACATGTCGCGCGTCGCAATAACTTTGCGAGGAAGAGGAAGAGAAGCACATTGGGCCGGCGGAACGACTTTCTAGCAAACGGAAGGTATGTGTGGAAATCGAGGTGGAGGAAGAAGAAGAAGAGAGAGTCAATGGCGACGGCGGATTTACGCTTCGCCAATTTCACTATCGAGGTACCGCATGTGGGCACGTACGAGCGAAAATTACAATAGTGCCTGATAGACAACAATTTATTTTGCCTAGTTTTAGAAGAGCTATTCATCTAGATATAGAACAACAGGAAGACGTATAATCCATTCGTGAGCCTGAGCAGGACGCGTCATTGAAGCCTATTCAGCTCTGTTGTTGTCTCTCGGGAGCGCCAACATGCGGTAGGATTCATAGTGGCGAGACTATCCTGGTTTTAGAGAAATGAACAGCTTCAACGAAAGGAGGGGGTCATGTCGAAGTCGGCGAATTGATTGTCGAGAACATGGGTAGCCGTGCCGGCTATGATAGAAAGAGAAGGAAAGCACATGAGGCGGACAAGGCAATCGTTTCAGAAGAGGAAGATGATATTTGAGTGAGGAGCAAGGAGAGAAAGAGTCCGAAAGATGGAGCATTGATACGTCCTCGAAATCACTCGGCTCGTGGCAGTGATGATTGTCCGTTTCTGGAGTGGTAAAAGGCCTCGAAGAGAAGAAGGCCCAGGGATCGAGAATCCTCAACCTCCTCCAATCCACAATGTTTTATCCAATTTTGGAAGACGAGAGGAGTGGTAATCTTGTGTGAGAAAGACATTGCCTTGCTGTAGTAGTTTTCGGGAATAATGAAAAATTCGAAGGACATGATGACCGTGAGGGGAGCAGGATTTTAAAGGTACAAAATCATCATCATTTATACTGCGCACGAATGTGAGGCTAGCTGCATCTTTGGCGTCGGGCTCTATCGCTGATGTACAGCAGGCAGTAGGCAGCTCACGTGATATGGCAAACAAGTTCCAAGGTTGCTTGGGGCTGATGTATAAATTCCAGCAGATTCTCCCTTCGTCGTTTCGACATAACACAAACTTCCTTAAGTTAACTATGCGGTTTATATGAATAAGAATCCAACATTCTCATGTCCTTCTTCCTGCTCCAAAAGTTGAACACTATCAATCCATGAGCGACCCTCGGATCTTTCTGTTCAAATCGTACTTCAAAGGTCATATGTCTCATAGGCACGTGCGGTGGACTATCTTCTATCGTCGGCAGTCATACTCTGACTAGGGATATTGAAGTATAAATCTTCTCCTCCATCATCTTCTTCTCTTCTCCCCACAACTCCTTGATTTTACGCATTCCAAAACTGCATCAGAAGAGTAATATGTTTTCGTTCCAAAAGTTGTGGAGATCATACACCATGGCTGGTCCTGCGGCTCGCTTTTCTCGAAAATTTACTTTCGGAAATTACTTGTTCAAGTTCCATATGCTGCTGCCAACAGGCAATTCACAAGATCTGAGAAAACTTGCTGTTGATACGGCAATAGGCTGTTGAATCAGTACTTCGTTGCAACGAGGGTCGATGTATGTAACGAGTGATTGATTGA